>JALPVH010000305.1:0-68815 GCA_023242295.1 Diaporthe ilicicola | reverse complement strand
AATATAAATATACTTAAGTTCTATATAAATCTTATTATTATATTAAAAATAATATTTTTATATTTTTTTATATTAATAATATTATTATAGCTTATTAAATAAATAAATAAGATAAAGTTAATAACTTTATTTATAAACTTTAAAATAAATATAAAATTAATAAAAAAAAATTAATATAATAATTTCTAAATATAAAGATTATATAAGATTATTTAAATAAAAGGATTTAACTAGCTTAAACCTTATATATCGAAAAGATTATTAAATTTATTAATAAAAAAACGTTTTTCTATATAATGCTTATAATAACCGAAAAGCTATTATTATAAAAGGATATTGCTATATAAGCCGAAATATAAACTTATTAAAAAAAGATTAAATTATTTTTATTTATTATAATATATATTTAATTAAATATAGCATTTATTATATTATAATTTACTTAATTTCTAATTAATTTAAGTAAAAGGTATTAAAATATCGTTAATTAAATTCTTTTATATTTTAATAATATTATATAAATTACCTTATAATTTAAAATTTTTAAAGATTTAATAGTTATAAATAATACTTTCCCTTCTAAATATAAGGTTAAAAGACCTATAATTATATTTTTTTAAATTAAATTCTATTTAACTATATTATATTTCTATAACTAGGCTTTATCTCTTTAATTTATTTAAATAAAAGGTAAACCTTTTTAAAGAAGCGTATTAAATAATTAACCTCCCTTTTTCCATTTAGCTTATTTATCCTCACTTTATAAGCAATAAACTTATTTATTTTTTTAAAATAAACCTTATATATCTTTAAGGTAATAATAAATATATCGATTTACTTAAATAGGGAAGGTTTCTTATCTTTATACTTCTTTACCTTAATAAGAAAACCTTTTACTTAAGTAAAAATTTACTTATTATAAATAAAGTTTATTTCTATAGCTGCAGAGCTATTAGATTTATATATTTAAATAATGAAATATAGTGGCCTTATCTAATTTAAGGGTTTTAAGCGTATATAAATAGTGGTTTAAGCTTAACTATTATCTCGGTTTTATATAGCAGGCTAAATAATTACTTTTAAAGAGTCTTATAATATAGCGGAAAAGGTTATAATAGATAGGTATATATTTAAGCAGAGCTAAAACCTATACATATTCTATAAAAGTATATAGTTAAGGCAATAGCAGCTTTTTAACATCGCTTATTTCAAGCAACTTAAAGGCCTAAATTATACGGCAATAGCACTTTCGTATACTAATAATGCTTAACAGCATTAAACTAGCTTACAGCCTATAATAGCTTTAACCTTAATAAACCGGTTTATATTAAGGCTAATAGCTTATTAATAGCACCGGTATAAATAAACTAGGCGCGGCCTAATATTATAGCTATTAGCGCAGAATAGCGGCTTTTAACTATAGATAGGCTTATAAAAGATTAATAAGTTATTATAAAAAGTTCTATATAGTAAAACCTATTATATTAATTTAAAAGATATATTATACCTTATCCTTCTCGGATATTTACTATTATTCTAGCTTAATAAGGGAACTTAAATAAATAAAATAAAATAGTTAATAAGTAATACTTTATTTATAATATAATTATTTAAAGGTTTTATTAATTAAAGGGTAAATAAATAAGATATAGTTATAATATTAATAATAAAAGCTAAGCTTTTAATATTTATATAAGCTATAAAGAAAACGTTTTTTATAAATAACCTTTTTAAAATAATATAATAAGTTTTATTATATAAAACGTTTTATAATAACTTATTAATCTACTTTTATAAGCTTATTTATAATTAAAAGCTATTATTTCACATTAATAATTATAATATAAACTATTAAAACTTTATTAAATAATTTATTAAGCTTTACCTTTTAATTTAATTAATAATTATAAGTTTAAATTTTTAAAATATACTTTAAAATATATTTTATAAAGAATTAAATATTATTTTCCTTATATAGAAGATTAGGCCTTAATACTTTTTATTACTTTATAATTTTATATAACTAATAATATTTATATTTCATTACTTATTAAAAGATTTAATAAAGTTAAAAGTTAAAGAAAACTTAATAAAAAAGCTAAAGTTAGCTTTTTTAATATATTTAATTATTTATAAAAGAAACCCGCTATATTAATAAATATAATATATTATTAAGGCACTATAACGTATTAATTAAGCGTTAAAGTACTCTTTTATATTAATAATATAAAAGGTATAGATTTAAATTATATTAATTCCTTTAAACTTACCTTTCTTTTAACGCGCTCTTTTAATATTAAAGAGTGGAACTATTTACCTTTAATTAATTCCTTATAATTATATACCTATTATTATTAATTAATATATCTTTAGCTAATAAAGTTTTTTTTATATATTATAGCTTTTTCCTTATTAAGTAATTGTAAAACCTTTTAAAAGGTATTTAATAGTATAGTAAATACTTTTTACTATATAAAGTTATTTATAAAAGTTTAAGTATAAAGTAAATAAGGTTTATAAAAAAGGGAAACTATAGCTTTAACTTTAACTATAGTTTTTTTCCTTTTATTTTATAATATTTTAAACGTTAAATAGACGAAATTTAAAAGAAGAATAATTTATAATATATTATTAATTAAAAGCTATTAGGCTTTAAAAGAGGCGTAACCTTTCTTTTATAAGGAAAAGAAAAGGTAATATTTATAAAAATTAAACTTATAGCCTTTATATTTATTATTATATAAAGCTATTTAACGCTTTATTAATACGCTATAATGTTAATAATTATAATATTAAGCTATACTTATTTATATTAATGCTATTATTAAGCATTAAAGTTAAAGCTATTATAAGTTATAAACTAATTTAACGTTATTAAGCATTATTAATATATAAAAGTTTTATTTTTATATAATTTAAGCTTTTAAGTTATTTAAAATTAGCGATATTAAAACAGTGTTCTTATATTAACTTTATAAATTATTTCTTATTTAAATTCTATCTTTTAAAGCTAAAAATATAATAAAGTAAAGGGAAAAGGGCTATAATTAAAATTAATATTATAGCTTTTATATTCTTTATAAACTTTAATTTACTTTATATTTAAGCGTTATTATAAATAACTTTAAATAGTAAGAAGTATTTACTATATTATTAAATAACCTTTAAAAGGTTTTATAAATATCGATTATTTTATTTATTTAAGTTTCTTTATTAAGCTAGAATAATAATAAGTATTTAAAAAGAATAAACTATAATATATCTTTTAAAATTAATATAATAAATTTTATTATATAAAACTTTTTATAATAACTTATTAATCTACTTTTATAAGCTTATCTATAGTTAAAAGCTGCTATTTTACGTTAATAGGTATTACGTTAAGCTATATTTATTTATATTAATGCTTTTAATAAGCTATTAGCTTAATAAGGTTAAAGTTATTATAAGCTATAAGTAACTTAATTTAACGCTATTAAGCACTATTAATATTAATATATAAAAGTGCTATAGCTATATAATTTAAGCTTTTAAATTATTTAAAATAAGCGATATTAAAAAGCCGTTATTACTTTAATTTTATAATATATATATAGGTTTTAACTCTATTTAAATATATACTTATCTAGTAAAACTAAGCGATATAACCTTATTTTATAAGATTATTAAAAAGTAATTATTTAACCGAAACTAAGATAACTATTAATTAAGCTTAAACTAGTATTTATATACGCTTAAGACCTTTAAATTAACTAGATAAAGCTATTATATTTCATTTTTAAGTATAATATTTAAATATATAAATTTAATAGCTTTATTATAAATAGCTATAAAAATAAACTTTATTTATAATAAATAAATCTTTATTTAAATAAAAAGTTTTTTTATTAAAGTAAAGAAATATAAAGATAAAAACCTTTTCTTATTTAAATTAATTAATATATTAATTATTGCCTTAAAGATATATAAGTTTTATTTTAAAGAAATAGAAAAGTATATTATTTATAAAGTAAAAATAAATAATAAGCTAAATAGAAAAATAAAGGTTAATTATTTAATATATTTTATTAAAAAGGTTTACTATTTATTTAAATAAATTTAAAAAATAAAGCTTAATTATAAAAATATAATATAGTTAAGTAGAATTTAATTTAAAAATATATATTTATAGGTCTTTTAACCTTATACTTAAAAGAGTTTAGCCTTATTATAAGTTTATTTTACTATATTTGAAAACTATTTAAAAGTAATTAGTTAATTAAAATTAAGATAACTATTAATTAAGCTTAAATTAGCATTTATATTCGCTTAAAACTTAAATAAAGCTATTATATTTTAATATTTAAATATATAAATCTAATAGCTTTATTATAAATAGTTATAAAAATAAACTTTAATTATAGTAAATAAATCTTTATTTAAATTAAAGCTTCTTTTATTAAAATAAAGAAATATAAAGATAAAAACTTTTTTTATATTTAAATAAATCGATATATTTATTATTACTTTAAAGATATATAAAGTTTATTTTAAAGAAATAAAAAGCGTTATTATTTATAAAATAAAGATTAATAATAAGTTAAAAATAAATAAAAGGTTAATAATATAATATACTTTTTTAAATAAGTTTACCTTTTCTTTAAATAAATAAAGCTTAATTATAAAAATATAATATAGTTAAAAAAAATTTAATTTTAAAAAAAATAATTATAAGTCTTTTAACCTTATATTTAAAAGAGTTATTATTATAATATTACCTTTTTATAAATATATAATATATAAAACATTTCTAGGTATATAATATATATATATATATATAATAACTTTAGTTTTAAAGATTATTATATAATTTTATAGGAAGAATAATTCTTTTAAGGAAAGGAAAAGCTATTATAAGTTATTTAATTAGTAAAATATATAATATATAATAGGCAGAGTTATAATAAATTTAATATATAATTAATATATAGTTTTTTTATACTTATTTATTTCTTTAATAAGTTATTTAAAAAGGAACGTAATATAATAAACTTTAAATAAAATCTTTTTCTTAATTTAATAAATATTTCTTTTTAGGGTTAGGGATAAAGGAAGAGGTTAATTATAAAGGGGTAAAAATTAGCTAAAACTTTATTTTAAATATATAAAAGCTTTATAACTTTAACCCCTATTTATACCCCTTTATACTTACTTTAACCTTAAATAAAATATATATATTATAAACTTTTTTTAATATTTTATATAATAATATATTTCTTATTATTTTAAGCTAATATTTTTAAAATAAAAAATACGTTTAAAAAGTTTTATATCTATATATTAAATTTATATATTAATTTATTATAACTTTAATAATAAGTTTTATTATAACCTTTAATTAGTTTCAAGTATAAATATAAATATTTATTAAAATTTAATAAGGAAATATATAAAAATTAAATTTAAATAAAGGGTTATAAAAAGGCTTTTAAAAATATTATATATTTTATTAATTAATTAGTTTTTTAATTAAAAGCGTTAATTAATTAAATTATATTACTATTTAATTTTAATAATTTAAAATAAAAGAAAAGATATAAATAAATATTTTAATAGCTATAAACCTAAATTTTAATTTAAAATAACGGTTTTAAGCTTTATTATAATATTTTATATTAATAGTAATAATAGTATAATAAATAGGTTAATAGGGTAGCTTATTTAATAAAGGCTTTATAGCTTAATTTTAAAATATTATAACCTTTAACCCTAGGTATACTAGGGGGAAATAAGGGTTAAATTTACTTATAAGCTAGCCGGCTTAAATAAATATTAAATTATATTAATAGATATTTAAATATTATAAATTCGTTTATATAAGGGTAAATAAAGGCTTTTAATTAGTCGAAATAGGGTTTTAAAGCGTTATATTGCTTATAGGGCAAGTCTTAGAGAAATAAAGATTAAGGGAAAATCCTGTAGTTAACCAACTAGCTTTAATGCTAATCATTAGGAGGCTCCTTTGGGTAAGAAACCGCCGTGATACTTTGCCTTGGTCCGGAGCATGGACGCATTCCTCGCCAATCAACACCTGCATCCGCAATGCCGCTGGGTGTGATCTTCGGCTGCATCACTAGCCTCCTGCTATAGTTCGCAAACCATTCAACCTTGGGTGACTTGATCTAAACTAATAACACATACATGTCTTGTGCAGATGTTATGCTTTGGCCTCGGTCGAGACCTTGATGCCCCGCCTCAACGTTTTCTATAGTTCCGGTCTTGCATTCCTGGCGAGCGTAGAATCCACTAGTTAGAGTCTGAGTTATGGGCAACTGCCGATGGGTAGGTCCACGGAGGTTCGATCTTCCTACCACGGCAGATCGGTGGCAGCTCGCTATACGCAAGCGAATACGATCCATTTCCAGAGTTCCCGGTAAATGAGCACACCCTTTCCAGCCCAGGAAACTGTTTCGTCGGCCTTTACAATTTCTAGAGACCCTGGGGTCATCCATAATCGGCTTACTGAAGCCAGCGGCTGGCTTTGAAGTGCTCCCTCTCAAGTCGAACCCAAAAAGCGCTTTCAGGAAGACATCAACCCCCCTCGCACCACTCAATCATGGCCGATGAAATGCAGCCTGTTACTCGAAGCCGTAATATTTTTGCAAACTGGCGTCACGCTTTCGACCACCATCTCCCTTGGGCCAGGGCCAATATGGGCCGGCACGGGTCGGTCTATGAACGCCTGGATGATGCTGACGCAGACGACTCGCCCAGTCCAACCTCCTCCAACGGGAGAAACTCGCTCGGCCATGATGAAAGACGGGAGAAGACCGTCAACGGCGCAAGACAACCGAGCTCCCACAATCTCCCCAGGAATACGAAGTCAGGTGTGACCACGTTGGCCGGCATACTCATCTGTGTTTCACTAGCATTCATCTCATACGCGACATTGACCGGCATCTTGGTGAGCAAAGCACACAGAGGCATCATCCCAAGCCGCATCTCACTGGGCACATGTGGGAAAAGCCCCCAGGAAGCAAGGGCCAGAGGCTGCGTCTTCGATCTCTTTATTGGGAGCTTCATGAAAAACGAGTGCTTCGACCAGGGCCTTCACGACCGTTTCATGCGCGAGCACAACTGGACGTTCTACCACGACGCCGAAGGCACCGACGAGATCCCACTGGAGCAGGTCCTCGCGGGTGAATTTGAGGAGATATGGATGGACGGCACATTCCACTACACGCATTGCGCCTACGTGTGGGAGAAGCACTGGAGGGCACTGGAGGCTGGGGCCGGCGTGGTGTTGATGGACTCGCGGACGCGGAATGGACATCACATTGAGCATTGCATCAAGTTCATTGGGGCACCGAATGCGACATATGTTGCAGGGCGGACTAGTTCACATATTCACCAACGTTTTGGGCTCGTTGACTGTGTAGTTGGCCCAATGTAAGCAGACGAATAAAGCTTCTACACCATTCAAACCAACAGTGGTCCTTTTATTTCCCGCATATGGCTTGAAGGCGTAGGCAGTCCCTTCATGCAATGGTAAACGCTTCGTTTCGAAGCAAGAGCGACGTAACCACTTGCCAAAGGCACTTTACGCTTGTGGGCTTGTGGTGTGACAAATAGGTGTGTAGATCGAGAAACTGGGTGGAAATGATGGCGAAACATTCTCGGGGCTCAGCCAGGTCTCACCTGATCACCGCATGTTCGCCAGCAACGTTGCTTGCGGTGCTCAGCCGTCGGGAAATTCGTAATTACCGATGGCCTGCTCAAGATCTTGTACCTCTCCGAGACCAGGCAACTTCCGTCTCGTACACAAAGAGGATTAATAGCCGGTCCGCATGTGGCAGAATATAGGGTAGCTAGTGCAAACAGCACTGGCGATCGTCTTTTGCTGTCACACCGCAACTAAAAATCTAATTAGATTAGGTTGCTACGAGATATCACTTGAACTATTCTTCTTTCAATGTTCTATGCTTGTATGATGTGTCCGAGTCTAGCTAAGCTTTGGTACTAAGAACTCAATTTGGTTTGGGAGGGTGTCATTGGGACCCCGCGGCAAATGTCAAAGACATAAGTCATTTTTTTTTCTTAGGTCAAGGAGCCGTCGATGAACACATCAATCAATCCGGAAAAGAGTCGGGAGGGACAGTCGAAATACACTTTGCCAGATAACATTTTCCATGTAAGCAGAACTTTCGTATGACCGATAGAAGGCGACCCATTTTTTAGGTCTAGTCTAGATGCCTCTCTGAAGAAAGCAGAGCCTCTTGCCTCTGGGCATGTGCAGTCAGAAGTGTTGGAGGGCGGATTGCCCCAGACAACTTCTGCCCCGGAGTCATCCTCGTTCCTCCCAACTCCTACCTCATTGCGTCTATGACCACGTCTCTTGCATCACAAAAAGAAAACGGAATGTTTCTCGCATCCAGAAAGGGCCATTATACTCTCTTAGACCCGCCCAACACAACCGGGTTTCGGTTTGACATTTGGTGTCACCGAGGGCCCGCGCTCATATTTTATGTGTTTCCTCTTCTCCTGGCAACGGTGACGTTCGTTGTCGGCTACTGGCTGGGCACAGGGACACACCTCAAAGCGGTCTCCCACCGGGTTGATCACTTTGCTGACGGCCCCAAATGTTGGTCGCGCCCCTTCCAGATGGACGCTTTACTTGGACATAACTGACCCTGAGACACTGCGCACAGTACAGACAGTCATTGCTCCCCTCAGAGGTAACGACTCCTTCACAGGCCGACCGGATGCAAACAAGTCGCTGGCATGGGAGAGCCTGTTCCCCAAAAACGGGGGATACTTCAACCATCCTACTCTTGCTCCATCGCAAGGGGTGTTCTCTGCCTTCCATCAACTACACTGCGTGGTGCGTCTAGGCCGACTTCACTTTCCTCTCTGCTCCCCTGATCCCTTTAACCCGAGCGTTCAGTTACTGATCGGTTCTAAGGAGCATATCTGGCGGCACTGGTGGGCGCTCTATGACTCAACTGGGGACGGCGACCACGGCATGCGCAGAAGAAGCCATCTACACCACGCGGATGAACAAAAGAATGCACACGACCATGGACAAATACTTGACCCTAAGCATATGACACATTGTATTGAGCTGATAAGAAACGTCGTCATGTGCCAGCCTGATCTTACTGTCGAGTTAAGGCGTGATGACATTGGAGGTGTTACCGGATTTGACACTGAGCACGCATGTAAAGACTGGAGTGGGCTGGTAGAGTGGACCAGCAAGTGGGAGTAATAACATGCAGGCGGTCCCTGCTAAGAATCTATCAAAAGTTTGCATATAATAAATGAGGAAGAATGTTCCAATTACGCCGTTCCGAGAAGCTGAATGCCGCGAGGAGCGTTAGAAAATGTGTCGAAGCTCAGAAGCATGCCCCACTTCTGTCTATAGTTATCACAAAAGCAGCGCATCAAGAGTAATCATTGACATCAACGGGTAGTTAGGGAACGCGGCTTTGAGGTTTTGAAACTCCCTAGCTGCAAATTCGTGAATATTGAAGTCCAGTACTCGAAGTCTCCCAAAAGATTCACCCTGGTGCCCTGGAAAGACATCCGAATCTCTGATATTTGATCACCACAAGCTAAACGTGCTTGTTACTTTTCTAGTAGATGTACTCATAGTCCGGGTGTACCACCGTCTCATCCTTCTGCTCCTCAACATCCCTTTTCTTGTAGATATACTCATAGTCCGGGTGTACCACGGTCTCATCCTTCTGCTCCTCAACATCCCTTTTCTTATAGATGTACTCATAGTCCGGGTGTACCACCGTCTCATCCTTCTGCTCCTCAACATCCCTTTTCTTGTAGATGTACTCATAGTCGCGTTTGACTACGGCCTCCTCAGCACGCTCCTGAACGTCATGCTTATCGTGAGAATGCAAGACTGCCACGGGCTGGGACAGGGCGGTCGTGGCTGTTAGAACCAAAATGAAGAGCTTCATGTTGGTTATTTTGTGCGCAAGCCGAAAACCAATTGTCTGGTGAATGATGTTTGTGTGTGGTGAAAACGGGAGTCAAGTGAATGAAGATTGTGGGACGGCCGTTATACCAATTCTTTGGGTGCTACACGCAACCAACTCGATTTATATCGATGTCCAAAACTTCGAAGCTTTGTGATAACCCTGTTGCATCACGATTCGTTGGTTTGGTATGACATCTTTTGCACACCGCCTACGCCCGATAAGCCTGGTTCGACGTGTGCTGTGCTTAGGGCACACAGAACTGTTACAGAACGAGATAGCTTATTGCGCCATAACACCTTGCAAAAGAAGGACGTTGTAATGCCGAGAGCATTACCGTAGCTATCACTTATAGACGCTCCTTAAGGTCTATTGTCCCGATAGACCGCTAAGAATGCTGCCACCCCCTTACGTAAGATAAGTACCCCCTGGAATAGATCTATAGGCACTATTTCTTATCTCAAAAGTTCAGATGTCCCCGGCCAGGCCTGCGGCATGATATGCGGGCGCAGACTCCCCACCCTTACAGGGTAGGAAGTCTGCGCATGTAAATTGTATTCATGCATCACTTATGCCAAGCCAAGGACGTGCGCCTCACAGAAATTTTATGGCTGGATTGATGACTAAGCTGTGTTTAAATGCGTGCGAAAAGTGGTCACTATAGGCTTTATTTACTTAGTTAAGCGCTTTTTCTATAAAGATGCCTTTTAGCTACTTTTTAGGTTTTTAAATATTTACTTATTAGGCCCCTATATACTATTTAGCTATATTTTTAAATAAAAAGTTATAGAGCAAAAATAAACTTAAAGTAAAAAAGCGATTATAAAGTAGAAAAGCGATTATAAAAAGGTTAAGTAAGTATATATTAGCTTTAAAGAAAGAAAGGAAAAGAAAGGAGGGATAGCGCCTTTCTTCCTAAAGTTAAAGTTAAAGTTACTACCTCCCCTTTACTTTAAGTTTAAGATTATAAAGTTTTTAATTAAAATTAAAGTTAAATTCCTAACTTACCTTAAAGGTTAATAATATATAAAGGAGCGTAATAAGAAAGGAAGGGAAGGGATTCTTTTTTAGCTAGCCTTTATCTTAAAGCAGAAAAGTAATTCTAAGTAAATTAGAAAGGGATTTACTTTAAAAGAAGAAACCTTTTTATTAAAAGCTAAATTCTATTAAAAACTATTTCTACTTTATTAACTATTTTTTTTATTTATTTAAGTTCCCCTATTAAGCTAGAATAATAATATATATTTAAAAAGAATAAAGTATAATATATCTTTTAAAATTAATATAATAGGTTTTACTATATAGAACTTTTTATAATAACTTATTAATCTACTTTTATAAGCTTATTTATAATTAAAAGCCGCGCCTATTTACGCTAGTGCTATTAATAAGCTATTAGCCTTAATATATACCGGTCTTATTTATTAGCTTAAAAGGGAGCATTTTCTTTAATATCTATATATAAAGCAAAATTAAGATATATACCTATTAAGGTTAAAGCTATTATAGGCTACGAGCTAGTTTAACGCTATTAAGCACTATTAATATACGAAAGTGTTATCGCTATATAACTTAGGTAAGTTACTTAAAATAAGCGATATTAAAAAGCGGCTATTGCTTTAACTAAGGTTTTAGCTCTGCTTAAATATATACCTATCTAGTAAAACCGAGCAACTATTATAACCTTATTCTGCTATATTGCAAGACTACTCGAAAGTAATTATTTAGCCCACTAAAACCGAGACGATAGTTAAGCTTAAACCACTATTTATACACGCCTATTAAGTAGGTTCACAGCTATAGTTAAAATAGATTATAGATAAGCCCACTATATTTTATTATTTAGATATATAGATCTAATAGCTTTATAGCTATAGAAATAAACTTTAATTATAATAAGTAAATCTTTACTTAAATAAAAAGTTTTCTTATTAAGGTAAAAAAGTATAAAGATAAAAAACCTTTCCTATTTAAGTAAATAAATATATTTATTATTATCTTAAAAATATATAAGATTTATTTTAAAGAAATAAAGGAATTTATTGCTTATAAGTTAAGAATTAATAATAAGCTAAGAAAAATATAAAAGGTTATAAATTTAATACGCTTTTTTAAAAAGGTTTACCTTTTATTTAAATAAATTAGAGAAATAAAGCCTAATTATAAAAATGTAATATAGTTAAATAAAATTTAGTTTAAAAAAATATAATTATAGGTCTTTTAACTTTATACCTAAGAGAGCTATTTCTATTTTATAACTATTTTACTTCCCTATAACTATTTTTTATATTTAAATCTAGTGTTAATTTGCTAGAAATTTATATATAGCGTATAACTTATAGCAAATTAGAGGTTATATTATTAAAAAATACTTAAAGTAACTATTTCAGGCGAGAAGAAAGGGCTATAGAAGGAGGAGAATAGTCTGAAGGCCTGCGGGCTTTATAGTGACCGCTCTTGAAGACCCCTAATGCGCGGTATGGGAACTACCGCGATCCTTCACGCTTCCTTGCCTTCAAATGTTGCAGCACCCGGTGAATCGGCGCTTCCCTCTAACCTTAGCCTGCGATGACCCCGTTGGAGGGATCTCTCAGCGATCGGTTCTCACTGCCGAAGTAATCACGACATGAAGTTCTAGTAGAAACTTTGATTTGGAGTTCGCAGCTGCTAAGTAGTCATGGGGTAGAGCTGCAGCTTTTGCCAGACGACCGGCGAATTCCGTGCACAAGGTTTGGTCGCTACTTTTCTTTTGGCGGAAGGTTGAGTTGCACATCAGCACAATTGAGGGCCCAGAGTTAATTCTACATCCTTAGGCAAGTTTAGCCTCACCACGTGCTGCCTTTGTGAGTTCAATGTTCGTCACGTCCTGGTCCATCGCCTCGTATTCGGCTTCACTTTCAACCCCCGGTTTATCATCTTGAGCATCTGGAAATGGAAACTTAGTAGGCAAATATCGCTGGTACTCTCTCATGTGAGATGTGAGTGCTAAGGTATTCTGCAGTGAACCTATGCGATTTCTTGTCAGATCAAACTCCACCGTTGGTCCGTTGCGAGTTGGCGGCAATTTCACTCTACTTAGCCTTCACCATTGACTTATTGGTCATTCTGCTATTGGTCATTTGGCACCATGCCTCCCAAGAATGAACAAATTCACAACAGAACCGATGCGTTGGAATGCGAGGAAGAGGAAGCATTGAGGGCTTGGACAGCTGAAAGGAATGAAAAATATGAACGACCAGGTTATGTTCCTACGCTCTTGCGGAGGACCATATTCATTCTCTTCATCGCGAGTTACTTGCTCCTCCTACTCAACTATGTGCAGACGGTCAGAAAGCCCATGGGCGCGGGGCCTTGTGTGAACGGACTTGAGGGTGAGACCACATAATTCCTTGGACAGGACATACGCTGACGAGGTATTATCCAAATCAGGAATCTACACAGATGCTCCTTTGCAGTCATACAGAAGGGTTTTCAAGCAGTCGGGGTTCCACAATCCAAATAAGCCAGAAAAGCCGACGGATTATGAAGGGGAGCCCAATGCACACAACGATGCAGCATGGAATAACGCAATGAACGGTGGGCCAACTTCGGTTTTCTTTTGGTGCCTGCCCTCCCAGGCTGATTTATTGTAGTTGGCATGATTTCTATAACGGAGGAGGAAAACGCGAGGATGCCCAGGGGAGGCTCGGCGCCTCTGCATGTCAACGGCATCGGTCTGGTCAAAGGCCAATATGTCGTGCAGACTGCCGTGTCACACCAGGTTCACTGCCTAGTAAGCTGTTCCAAAAGAAATCGTTGGAAAATCTCAACATCCAGCGCTTATTGCATGAATTGATGCTGAGTATGCTTCAAAAACAGAAACGAATCCGCGACGCGGTATGGGATCTGGCAGCCGGCAGGGCCGAAGACTGGCAGCTCCCGCACGCAGATCACTGTATTGACTACATCCGCCAGGCCATAATGTGCCACGGTGACCTGACGCCAATCTATTTCGAATGGAGGGACGACCACAAGAGCTTCAGGGCAGAACAGTCAAATATCCACCAGTGCCGCTCCTGGGACGCTATATTTCAGTGGTCCCTGGGAAGGAACACTACCGGATTAAGGATTGATGCAAAGCACGGCCGAAAAGGAGAAAAGGGTGACTAGCGAGCGAGCGATACCTTAGTTTGCACACATGTATCCCAAAGGTCCATGCTGGATGCCAAGCTGGTGGTCACTCTCTGGCGAACTCTGGTCGCAGCGAAGCAGAGCTCAATGCTTCGAACACCAGAATAAAGTTTTCACAGTGACATAAACACTTGACGAAACAGAAAGAGAAATTGTATTTTGCGCGTATTCTTTCACTTAACCTTATGGGTCGTATATTAAACAGGTCTCTCTGTACAAGTGTTGTCATGGTATGTATGCCGCCTTCCAGCGCGAGAGCCCGTGTCGGCACACCCAACTGTGCATCAGCTCTACGCATCAACCCACACCGTTTACTTATCTAACAATCACGCCCAAGTGCACTCGAGTATAGTTTCCATAGGTCTTCGCTGTCGATTTGCATCATAGTCTCAATTCAGAGAGAAGTCAAGAAATTTGGAGTAGAAGAGGGTCCTCTCAAGGGCATGCCGACCCTATGGTCTCTTTGTGGATAGAGCGGAAGTAGATGTAATAGTAGTAAAATGAATGTCTATGCAGTATTGGCTAAAGCTTTTGGTTGTATCCATGCTGGCAAAGCTTCCAAGGTTTTATCGCACCCAGCTGTGCCAATTGAAATAGTGATTCTTCTTCTTTTCCCCTCTTTTTGTTCCAAGGTTCTTCAGCGTGTTGCTGCACGCAGTGCCGCTCATAGGAAACACAAGTTGGCCAGGTTGCATCAACTAATCACAACATTGAAGTTAGGTTTCTGCCCGTCAAAATTTTAACGTACCAGGTGACGTAGGTGACGTCGTTGACAGCCACTATCAGAGCTTGTTCCACGTAATCACAGCCCAAGGTGTCGATACAGCGGAACTGTGCTCCTGAGTCATACACCTCCTCAGGGATCCCAAACGTTAATTTTTGACATCTCCACCTAAAGTCACGTTTGTTAGCAAGTTGGGCAAAGCGTGACCCGGTGGGTCCAAAGCTGCCAATAGAAAAAGGTATAAGACGATTTAACGTTTGGGATCCCTGAGGAGGTGTAGAGAACCCCACACAAAGTTCAGTGGCTGCGCAGACAATCTTCTGCAGTAATTTTTCCGGGAGGGTATTACAAGGGACGCCGGATTTCACAGGCTTAACCTGGAACCGCCATCCTGGAGAGGCTATTTAGGAGCATGGCAGTGAAGCTCGGTCTACGAAGACGGGCTCAGAAAGACCCACCGCAAAGGATCAACCATTTCAGATTAGATGCACCCAGAGTCAGTGTTCCAAGGGAGCCGAAAGACTACGAGGCTGGAGGCAGACAGGCGAGAGGTAGAGAGGTGGGAGGTACATAGTAGAGATGAATCCGTCCGAAGAATTCCATACGCGAGGACCTGATGCACCTTTCATTGACCACCCACCATCCATGAAGTTGCAAAGAAGGATATAAAGTTACTAGACACCATCCCGAACCTCCATTCGCCTTTCTCACCGCAGTGAAGCCATTGCCATTTTTCAGTGAACACCTCTCACTCCTCGTCATCAAATGCCTGCACCCAGAGCCAAATATGATCTGGGAAGGACAGCGCTCGGAGAAGTTTCAGCGTTTCTTTGAACTCTTCCACCAGCGCTTCCTTCTCCCAGCACTCAAATGGAGCGACGACGAGCCCATGTGATGGTATATGTCGAAATCTTGCAGCAGGGATACCTTGCGCAGTGAGTTCAATTTCGATCCTTGTGTTGTACTTCAAGATTACCCGCCGGGCATCCGGGGGGAGTGAGTCGGGAGTAGATAGATAACAATTGAACCCTTGTTGAGAGCTCCCATGATGCCATAAAGCTTGGCTGACTGCGCCTCTGATGGGATCACAATTAATGGAAGGCTCTTGGTCATCAATTGCTCGATGATATCTCTTGGGAGTGACTGTATCATCCACCGCATGCCCTGGCCGGGGCGAAGCATCACGCCGCCGCAGAAGGGCACCTCGTCGCCCTGTGCGTGGTTGGAGCAAAGCTCTAGGATGTTGTAGATGTCTCCTGGAGAAATGCTACCCCCCATTTTCTATGGTCAGTGGGTAAAGAAATCGACATGAATCACTCTGTGTGACATCAGTAACTCACATGACCTCGTCTTCAAGTTGTCCCTGGTCCACAAGCAACAAGAGGCAGAACGTTCGAAAATAGAGAAGTATGGTCGATTTACTCGCGGGTTTTGTACCGGGCCACCAGACCATTTCAGGGAGAACGATGTTGCGTCGGATGGGAGTGACGTATCTTGGCTGAGCAGGGGGTTCGTTCAAAAGCCACAACGACTGGAATGCTTGGACATCACAAAGCCGGATGCGTGTTCAGTTGGTTGAGGTTCGAGGAGGCTTCGATGGCGTCGACCAATGGTGTCATCCCCATCAGACTCGGAATCAGAACTGCAGCTCAAACTGGAGTCAACATCAGACTACTCGTGAACAAGATATGCCGACCAACTATCTCCCTGTGCCCTGATCGCCGGCTCGTTGGCCTTCTCTTTCGATCTAGGTACGGGTAGAATACTTGCCGCCGCCTGTCGTATGTTCCCGGCGCTGCCATGCTCGGCGAGCGGTAGGAACCTCAGCCAGAGGACGTATCGAGTCAATCTGGAGGCCGCTGACCATGCTCAAACCTGTTCATACCCGGCACTTCCTGTATCTACTCGTCCTTGCAGAACTTGTGATTGTGGAGGAGTGTAGTAAAGAAGAATCGCCTCGTAATTCAGCCATACAGAGGTACTAAAGCTCCTTTTTAATGTCTTTTGCAAAGCAGAAGATGGAGAAGTACACAAAACCCCGAACAAAAACTGGATGATTCAACCCAGGTATCACGAAGGGCAGCAGGAAGGTTGCTTTGCCTACATACCGCAAGGTACATAAGATGTTTCTTGGACTTGGACACTCAGAGCCGACCCACAAAGTTCCCAGACGCAGCAAGTACCAGTCCCATCAGAGATTCTTGCACAATAATCAGCCTACCCAGACCCATCAAGGGCCGCCGCGGGACCATCAGGAGACTGGGTATTAACGGCAACGAAGAACTGCCAGACTGACAGCCCTGTGGCACTTGAGTGGCTCACGAAGATCTTCATCCCTTGGACTGCCCTTGAAGACCCATCCGAGTGGCGTATGCTTATCCTCGACGGTCACAAGAGCCACTGTACGGTCGACTCCATGTGGCTTTGCTGCAAGCAGGTCTTGTGCACTGATGTCATTGTACAGCGCGACGAGACTGATACTGGAGAGAGTGAGACCTCAAGTGTTCGGATTCTAAGCTCTGCAGGCCAGCGACAACCATCCTTCCCCTACCATTAATCTAATGTACGTCTGACTGGCTACAATTACTACAATATAAAGGCTTTTGAATTTTCCCGTTCCAGGAAAACGGTCTAAAAAGTACATGCCTTATGTGCCCATCGCTTGTTCGGTCATTCCGTGGAGAAGTCCTGGGACACTCCGTTTTGCGAGTCACTGGGAAAAGAGACAAAGGCTTTTGCAGGTTCAGTAAAACTTCAGGTTCAGTAAAATTTTACCATATCAAAGAACTATATTGTCCTGCACGGCAAAATTGGTCTGGAGGCCTGGATCAATGTGCTCCGTTGGTAAATGCTGCTTCACACGCAGTCCCTAGCTCTTCACTAGTGGTATGGGTGTTTGTTGGGCTTTGGGGGCCTTTCGCCAACTGCCAGTGCGTCACCAAAATTGCCAAGTGGAGCTCCTGGTGCATTCATTTAGACATGTGTGTACCGTTAGGAATAAACCACGCATCGTTCTGCGACCTGTAACTTGTCGCAGACTCGTGAGGTTTGGTGATATATTCTTGGCACGCCTATGTGAATCGCGGATGCGAGTGCAATCTCAAAAGCGCCATATCCTTGCCTTGAAATCCGCTGCCTGATCAAGGGCGCAAAGGATTTGGTATTGTTGGAAATAGTCCAATCATTCGACGGCCGCTGACCTTCCTACTCTGACCCAGAAGTGCCTCTCCAGATAGAGCCCATAATTGACCGATTCCCAAGGATAAGCAGGGTCCACCACCTCGAAATCAAAGTCTCGGAGAAGCTGTGGCATGTCAGCCAAACTGGATCAATGACTTTGATTAATATACCGGCAATGCGTACCTCGAAGAAGACCTTTTCCAACTGCATGAACGCAAACGGCTTCCCAGCACACTGCCATCTGCCATAGCCGAACACAAGCTCGACTGTCCGTTCCATGGCCGCCCTGGTCGGCTCGTCTACCTCTAGGAATCTCTCGGGTCTAAAGCAGTCGGGGTCGGCCCATAATTTCTTGGATCGCGTCATGGCCATCTGGGTCAGTTGTATCACAGTGCCCCCAGGGATAAACTTGCCATCTACCTCCTCCCCCTCCTTCGGTACTATTTTTGAAAACGGATTCGAGCCGATAGGTGGCCTCATGCGCAGACCTTCATAGATCACAGCCTAAACACACATACCCACAAACTTCGTTTAGTGCTATCGATCGATAGGCTAGTGGCTAAAGGGACAGGCATGTATTGAAGAGAACGTGCTACATGTAGTGATTCTGCTTACCTGCAGGTATGGGATCCGCTTAGCTTCAGCGTGCCTGATCGGCCTCGATGCCCTTCCGTCAGCGATCGCTTGCGCGACGGCGTCTTTTAATTTGCGGTACACTCGCGGGTTGCTCAAGATGTATAATAAAGTGATTCTCAAAGCCGAAGCTGGACCCTCGTAGCCGGCAGTTATGGCCAAGGTCGTTTCGGCTACGCACTTGTCTCGCCCGAATCCGAGGTCGACGAGTGAACTCTACAACGATACGAAGAATTGATTTGGACCTTGCATTCAACCGCTGCGCATATATTGGATGGGCACATACCAGTATGTCCCCTTCGAGCGCCTTCCCTATCGCAAGTCGCTGGTCTACGGCGTCTTCGGCCAAGCTAGAGATGCGCCGCGTGAGGTTGGCGAAGAATATCAGGGTGTATAGCGATTATGTATTGGTTTCAAACTGACCGCATGATAGGTCCTAGCATCGTCTTTGGCGCCAGAGACATCAAGGGGCGTGACAACAAGATCGGTCGCAACCAAGGCATGTTCACCAGAGCAGGCGTGACAGGGACAAGCCTCCAGAAAGTCCGCAAGCCTTCAGCGGCATCTGCCTCACTCTTTAGGAAGCCGAGTTCCGAACCAGTTGCCGCGGGCGTGATTACATCGATGGCGAACGAGTCCACCAGCCTCGCTAGATCTACCACGCAGGAATCATTTCTCTCCATCTTCCTTTGCAGGATCTGCTTGAGCTCAATGACCTCGGCGTCTACACCGGACTCCAGGCTGGCAATGTCGTGGTTGCCGTAAGATGCCATCACCTTTGACTTAAGCGTGTCATGCTGCTCGATGTCCAACATGTTGACCATGCTGGGATTGGCTAGGTATAGGAACCCTATAAAGGAGGCTAGATTGGGTTGTTTTCTAGAGAAATAGCTAGGCTACGCCTATTCTGATCTCTGCCTATAAATAGCCCCGTAGGCGGTCTGGAAACATCTATTTAGGTAGCAGAATCCCTAAGTAAATTACTATATATCCCCCCAGATTGCCTATAGGGCTAAAAACTATATAGGAAAAGTTACCCTAAAAGCGATTTAAACTTATACCCTCCGAATTACCGTTTAATTATATACTCGCTCTATACCGCTATACTATCCCGCTATAAAAATATAGAAATATTATAATTTATCTAAAGCGTTCTCTAATAGTTTATATATCGGCTTAATTTATCTAATCTCCCTTAGCTAAATTGCTACTAATTAATCCTAAAAAGCCTAAAATAAGTTTATTTTAAATATTTAAGCGTTTTATTTTTAAAGGATTATTATAATATTTATTATTACTATATATTAAGGGTATAAATATTAGGAATTTAACGCTTAAATTAAACCTAAAATTAAAACCCCCTTTATTTTTCTTTTATATCCCTTATACTTTACCTTAATACCTAAGAACCTTATTAATAGATATAAAATATAAGGTATAATACCTTTCTTTTAATATTATTAAAGGTTAAATAGCTTAAAGATAAAAGTTTTTATAATATATTTTCTTAGCATAACTATTTACCTAAAAATAATAATAATACCTATAGGGGTAATTAACGGCTACTAAAATAAATATATATTTAAATCTAGCTTTAAGGTTAATTATTTTTAACTAATTATTTTTTAATCTTTTTATTAAATTAATAAAGATAAGTAATTAATTAAAGTTTAGAAAATAAAGTTAAAGCTTTAAGCTATTATAATTATATATAATATTAAGCCTAATAATTAAAGAAAGCGTTTATATTTAACTTTTTTAAGGCCCTTTATTAAACTATTTATTATTATATTAAGGGTACCTATATATTTAAGCTTAAATTAATTATTTTAAACCTTTTAAGTAATCTATTTATATTATATATTAATATAGCAAGTATATATAATATTAAAAGGATTTAAAACTATATATTCTATATTTTTTAAATTAGTATAAAAAAATAGTAGCTTTTTAACTAATATTATACTAAACTTTATTATAAAGCGTTAAATTTATTATAAAATAAGGGTAATTAGGGTTAAGTTAATAAACTCTACCTTTATTATAAAAAATATAATTAAAGTTTATAGCTTTAACTTTTATAAAATAAGCGTTTCTACTTATAAAATAATATAACTAACAGTAGACTTATAAATAAGGTTATTATTTACTTAAGCGGTATTTATATATATATAAACCTTAATTTATAAATTGCTTTTTACCCTAAAATATAAACTTAAATTTAGCTTATTCTTTAAATAATAAAAGAGATATTTTAATAAAGTAATATATTCCTATAATAATTTAGCGTTTCCCTTATATAGCTTGCTAATAATATATATAATATTAGGATAAGTACCTATTATTAGCTAATTAAAAGAATTAATATATTATTAATATTATTTTATCTTAACGTAATTAGGCTTTTAATTAATAAGGAGTTAAGTATTTTATAGCTAAGGTATATTTATAGAAGTATAATTGCTATAGCTAAACTTATCGATAATAGCTCGGGTATATTTCTCCTATATAAAAAAGATACTACTATTAACGTCTTAAATAACATTATAGCTAAGGAATTTATATAGCTTTTTAAGCTTTTATATATAGTAAATAATCTTAATTTATTTAATAACTTTATTAATATCCTTAATAGTTATACCGGAAATAATTATATTATTTATATAAAGAATTAATATTACGCCTATATCTTTATTCCGAAAGATATAAAGATTTATAATAAAAGGCTTAAAGCTAACGGTTTTTAAAAACTTAATAACTATATTAAATTATTATATTAAAGCTTTTTAAAGGCTATATATCCCCTTATATAGAAGCTAAACTAATCTATTTTTATTAAAGCTAGGAGATAGTTAAATATAAACTTATTTATTAAAAGGAATAAGGGAATTAAGAAAGAATATAATAAAATCGATCTATTATATTACTTTATAGTAAATAATAACGTTAGTAAAGAAAAGCTTAATATTTATAAAGTTAATAATTATAATATAAAGGTTTTTAATACCTTAGTTATCGTTTTTATAATTATTATATATAATTGCGCAAGCTTTAAAAACCTTTTTTATAAAGAGAAGATTATTTAGGTTATCTTTAATAATAAATATCTATTTTAAGGGGAAAATGTTTTTACTTTTAAATTTCTTAACTTATTTAAAAGTATTAAACTTAAATAATTTTACTATCTTATTTTTATAAGCTAGTAGCTAGTAGGTTATAAAGTTTAAAGATTATTATATATTCTTTTAAGACTTTAGAATATTAAAAGTTATTATATTTAAAAATTTCGATATCTTTAGGGCTAAAAGATAAAATACCTTAATATAAGGCTTATACTAATTATAAAAAACCGCTATAATAATTATTATAAAGCCGGATAAGCTATTTAAATATTACTTTAAATTTAGATAACTCTTTTTCCCTACTTTAGTTTTAGCAATATATAATAAACGTTATTATCGGGTTAGAGAAATAGGTTTTTCCTTTTAAATAATCTTAATAAAAAAGACTTTATTAGAAATATTATTAATTATTTAAGACTATTTTATAGCTGGAGTAAAATTACTAATATTCTTTTAGCTAATATCCTAATTGGGATAATAAAAAGTAATAGATAGCTTTAGAATTTAATTAGAAATAGGTTACTAATTATTAAATTATTTAGCGTTAATAATATAGATTATATCTTTAATTTCCTTATTATTCTTAATAGCAGTATTATTTTTAATAAAAGGTATTAGTTTCTTTATCTTAAATAAAGGAATAATTATAAAAGTTTTAATATACTTAATAAGGAGTTTATTAAATAAAGTGCTAATATAAAACTCGGTAATATAATTAATATTAGCTATATAATCTTTATTTATCTTATAATAGTTTATTTTATAAATATAATATATAGCAAAATATATAATCCAGTATTTAATTAAAAGCTAAACCTAAATAATTTATTTATTAGGATTATTATAGCTAATTAGTTATCCCTTTTTAGTTATTAAAGTAAATTTATAACTTTATCGGCGATATTTTTTCTTAAGAAATACTTAAATCTTACTATTATAAATTTAAAGAAAGAATTTAATAGGAATACTTTTTTAAGAAAGATTAAAAAGGGTTATAAATTACTAATTCGGAGATTTAAAATTAAAATTTACTTTTATAGAAGTTAAATTTATAACTAAATAGGCTATATTTATAAAGAAAAACTATAAGTAATTAGGAAGCCTAATAGCGTTATAAATAGTAACTACCTTTTATAATAAAACTTTATTAGCCCTTTCTAAATAACTATTTTACTATAGTAAATAAAAGGTATTTTGCTAAAGCTAAATATCTTTTTTATAATAAAAATAAATTAATTTTAAATTATTAAAGAGTATTATAGATAAATTAAATTTAAGTCCTTTATTATAGCTAAATATAAGTATTAAATATTATAATTAAAGTTAAAAATAGTTAATAAATTTTATAATCTTTTAAAAAGTAGCGCCTTTATTAATATAGAATTAAATATAATATAATTTAATAATATAATTAAGAAAGTAAGTTATATATCGAAAGTTTTTATAGCTAGGCTTACCTATATTAAAAATATTAAATCGAATTAGCTAGCCTAATTAAGTATAAATTTATAGTATTATTAAACCGATATAATTTATAGCCTTATTTTTAAAATAAGCTTTATAATAGAAATCCTACTTTTAAATAATAGTAAAGCCGGCTTAAGCTGCTATTTATATAAATACTTACTAGCTAATATATATTAATTAATTATAAAGCCGGCGGTATTTTACTATAATTAAAATTAAAGGTAATAGCTAAATTATAATAAATATTATCGAAAGCTATTTAATAAGGTATATAGCGACCCTATTAATCTAGTTAATCGAATAAATCTTTATTTAAAAGTTTTAATTAATTAATTAGTTAATTACCGTATTATATATAGCTTTATAATTATAAAGCTTTAAAGCGCTTATTAAATTATAGGGTATAGTTAATAAATAAGCTATATTATAGAGCTTAATAATATTTATATTACTATTTATTATATAGATTTTAATCTTAATAATACCGCTAAAGGTAAGGCTAAATAATTTAAAAGCAGATTTTATAATAACTAGTATAAAAAGCAGCTATAGGTTTATAAACTACTTTTTATCGTTAAAAAAAAAGTTTAAATATCCGGAATTATAAATAACTTTATTATAAATAGGTTTTATAATAGGTTTTACTATTAAAGTGTTATAAAGGCGTCCCTATTTAATATTATAGTTATTTATTAATAATAATAGCGGAAGAAATCTTAATCGATTAATACCTAATATTAGTATAATTATAATAAATAAAGTATTTATTAATATATTAATAAGATAACCTAATAATCTAAAATAATATAAATTATATTTATATATTTAAATTAGATTTAAAATGTTATATAGGGTAATAAAAGAAAAATAGGTATAAACTTAAAGAGTATTAAATATACTTTTATAATTAAAAAGTTGGATTATAGCTATTTTAGCTATATTAAGGTTAAAAGTGCCTATATAGATCTTTATAATAATCTTATTAATAGTCTTTAAAAGGTTTTTAAATTAAGCCGGGTTATTAAAGATAAAGGCTATAGCAGCTTTAATTAATTAATAAAAGTATTTATTAAAAACCTTTTTCTAGGTATAGGTTATAATATAAAATATAACCTAATTAGGGTTAATATTATGCAGATTAGTAATATTATAATATATAAAGTCGATTTTAAAAGCTTTTAAAGTATTATTATTTTAAGTAAAAGATTAATATATTAAGTAAGGTATAGGTATTATATAATTAAAAGGCTATATATTAGCTTTAATCGAAACTAATGCACCTTTAAAGGGGCGATAAATTGCGAGATTATTATTATCTTTTTTATTACCGCTAAAGCTAAAGCTATAAACTATAGGTAAAGCTATAATTATAGGCTTCTTATTCTTCTTTTTAATAGTAAGGGGATAGGTATTTTAATTTAAGCTATAATATTTATTATAAGTTATATAGTATTTAAAGGAATTAAATTAGATATCCCTATTATAAAATATATAATAATAAAGGATTTTATATCGCTTACCCTTTTATTTAATATAGCCTTTTAGGATAGGTTTAAAAGGGTTTTATAAAGGTTTCGGAAAAGCTTTATATTATTAAAATATAATAAAGATAGAAAGGTATTTACCGGAAGCAATTATAGTTAAGATTTTTTATATAAGTTTTTTCTAATTAAGTTTTTTAAAATAGAAATTATACTTAAAAAAGATATAAAGGCTTATTATTATATCCTTAATCTTATTAAAAATTAAGAAAATTATAATTTTATTATTAGGGCAGATATTTAATTATTTAAGATATTAGTATATATATTTAAGGTAATTTTAATGGGCGTTAAATAAATTAAAGTTATCTAATCCCTTATTAGTAAAATCGAGAATTAAGATATTAGTATTAATATTAATATATTTTAATATAACTTTAAGGATTTTAAAATAAATTATATAAGGGTTTAATTTAATTTTAAATAGGCTGTAATTAATTAAGTTTCGATAGATTTTATAAATCGAGCTATAAAAAATTACTAATATAATAGCTTATTCTTTTTTTTATATTTAAATAGGATTAAAAGTAATTAAGCTATCGGAGGCTAATTATAATACCTTAATATATTATTTAAAATTATAAGCTATTAAAATGGAATATATTATAGCCTTTTAGTCGGCTAAGTTGCTATTACTAATAAGAGATAGGATATCTATAGTAAACGGTATTAAAAGTGCTATTATAAAAGTAGAAGTAAATAAATTAAAAAGAAAAGGAAAAGGTAATAAAGGTAACTAAAAGGTTATATATAAAAAAAAGAAAAAAAAGGAAAATTAATTAGCTAATTAACTAATCGGAAGCTAAATTAGAAAGTATTTAATATTAAAGTATAAAATAAAGCTTTCCGTCGGCGGGTTACCTTTATTATTATAAGTAAAAGTTAAGTTGCTAAAGGTAAGGTTAAAATCGAGGCTATAGGGCTAAATAGCTATCGGTAGCTATAAAAGAAATAAGTGGGAAAGAATAATAACTTAAAAACTATTAATAGCTTTAAAAGTTAAAGTTAATAAACTGCAGGCGAAAGTAAGGGCTTATAACCTATAGAAACCCTGTAAAGGAGGCTAGATTAGGTTGTTTTCTAAAGAAATAGCTGGGCTATACCCGCTTTAATCTCTGCTTATAAATAGCCCCGTAGGCGGTCTGGAAACGTCCACTTGGGTGGCAGAATCCTTAAGTGAATTACTATACTGGGTCTCCCGCCATGGTGAGATACCACCCACTCTTCTTGTAGGAGCGGCTGGTGGCCCCCATCTTGCGCGCGAACTCGGGATCATCCGTAGCAAGCTCAGCGGGTCCGATTCGCACCAGGCTTCCATATTTGTCGTGCAGAGCGCGGTGGATGTAGGCGCTCCTCCCGGTCTTCTCAGTCCGAAATATCCACAGGTATGAGAAGGAGGCCAGGAAAGGGCCTGGGATACCTCGCAATGGGTACCAGGCGACAACGGCCGAGACGAGGTACCCGACCAGAACGGCAATAACGCCCAGCACGTAAAGGTTAGGTGCAATCTAATCCATACTGTATGCTGTGGTCAAAGCCCTAAGTCATCCGTTTGAATAAGCGACGTCTCGTTGGATCCTCAGCTTGGTGGGCCAAAGAAAACAGAGAAATTGAGACTGCCAACGTGACTTGACACTAGTACAATAAGTTACAAAACAACAGCTACGAAGCAGAAGTGCTGGAATGCATCTTACGTAGTAACGGCTTATGAGGATTGTCCCCTCCACAGTGTTTCGAACCAACAAGGTCTCGTACTGCCATGCACTTTCGACGCCCAGATGCCTTTGAAAATGCTAAACTAGGTACTTAAGTAGGCAGCGGCATCTCACTGTCGGACGACTCGCCTGACTCAAGCTAGAAAAAGATATCATCAAAGTAATTGACATCCCGAAAGCTACTATGTAATCGCCATCTGTGTCAGCCAGTAAAACTATGCCCGGGCTGAAGACTAAAACTCCGTTCGGATTACCGGGAACGGCGTAATGTTGTGATGCAGACCGGGTTTTTGCTCTCTTGTTTTTTTTTCCCTGGTCCTTTGGGTACTTACCGAAATTAGAAATCATATTTGACAGACTTCCACAAATGCCGAAGGCTCATCCAGTTCCCAAATACTGTCCCTGCCGCCCAGTGCTGTGCATGAGGAGGGAAAGGGGAGGGGGGCTCCATTGAATACTGCAATCCGGCCAGTGGCGCAGCCGGGTCACTGCTATCACAACCGACATCCGGGCGCAGCTGGTAGAAGCTGGTCACCTGCCGCCGGAGCAGCCATATGTCTCCAACGCAGTCACGCACATATTTGCCTTCCTCTCCCGGGAAGAGCTAATTTCGAGGCCCCTTGGCGAAGTAGCGGCCACCATACGGCAAGCGATGGTTGGCCTCCGCACGCGTGGGCAGACCGAGGCGTACATGGGCATGCTGAGAAAGTCCTTGGCCGAGACGGGGCTGCCTCCTCTCATCGGTGGCGCCACCATGCAGAGCGTGGCCTTTGCAAACTGGAGCAAGCATGACTTCTTCACACTGGACTTTTCTGGTGCACTCGCTCACGACGACACAGCCTTGCCTAAGGGTGGTGAGCATGGGAGCAGGGAACACTGTACTTCACCGACAACGCCTAAGTACATACAGTACCTTCCCGCCAAGGGGAACAATCCTCGGAACTGCTGGTGCATCTTCGGTAAAGACGCTCAAGGTAGTTACTGGGTGCGTGGGGTTCTCGCCAAGGGAGTCTGGGGCCGCATCGCATCGCCTTCCAAGGGGTTAGACTTGAGCATTCGCCAAGATGTGTTTAACAGGGCTTCGTTGTAGCTTCGCATAGACCTCCAGAATCAATCATCGATTGCTGCAATAGAGACGAAAACTTCCCCTAATTGTAACTCGTGCGTGCGGATTCATAGCAAACCCCTGTGCTGCTTACTATGGAAGGGGCCATACACAGCAACATCATACATGCCAGGCACCGCGTATTGCAGCCAGATATTCAGTAACTCCGAAGATCTCAAGCGGCTCGGGCAATTGTGGATATCGGTAAAATATCTGATGGTTTGAAATTATTGAGCAGTTCTGAGTCTGTGTTTGCAACCGCATTCATACTCAGCCATGTGAAAGCCAGTTGTATTACAGTGTCACGGAAGTGGCTTCGGACACATGGTCAGCCAGACCATAGTCATGCCCGCCTTGGGATGAATCGAATTCTCTCGCAAGGCGACACCGGCAGCGGGGTTGGTACAGATCTATGTGCCGGACCTGGTATTCGGGCGGACTTTTAATGCATTGACTATACGGCCTTTTCATGTCGAAGCTATCCCTTCTCCTCAGAAACCGGGCGGATTACTCCGTGAAGAGTCTTGAGAACTCGAGCTTGTACACATAGTGCATCCAATCTCAGCTGGCGAATGCGATTCACGAGAAAGTCCGGCAATCAATTGATACGTCCTCATTTGACTTTTACTAACATCATTACTGTTGGTAGACATGACCAGTACGTTGACTTCTATCCAGTGTTACATATACAGTTCATGATTAAGGAACTTGTGGCTCAAATTTGGACCAGTCTCCGCGGCAATGGATTACTCCGCGTAGTCTGCATTCCGGAGCCTTTGAGTTCAGCTTCAACCCCCGGCCATTTCATATGTTTCGGCATATCTACACCTACAGCAGCAATGAGTAAGTAGGCGGCATTTGCAACTGTCTTCGAGGTAAATGATCTTGAAGGAATGCATGAGCATGGAACGATAACTGTACCATTGTTTTCGCTTCCTTTCATTCCAAGTTGTAATGATTTATCTCTTTATAATTGTTCGTTTCGGAACCTGAAGCAGGATCTATGAGCATTTGATGGATCACGAGACAACATAGAGTACACCTACATCACTAGTGCCACCATGATCGCAAAGGAGAAGTCGTACACTGCCGGCACAGCCCCAGACGTAACGACTTTATTTTCAAAACGTGCAAATCGATGGAGGCCGGGAGAAAGTCAGTGAAATAATATTATAATATATAACGAAATTGGTGCTGTGCTGACCGCTTCGCAGTCCGCAAGCTATTACCATTGGAAAAGTGCCCCGGCATGATTTCCCTCCTCGCTGGTGGGTACAGCTCCAATTCCGTTACGGGCTGGAACTTGGTATTTCTCGTGCTTCTGGGGAGAAGCCTAACAACTACAACGGAGTCGAGAGATTGACAATGAGTGCAGGGAAGCCGAATCCAGAATCATTTCCGTTTTCCGAAATCACCATCTCGCTCAAGGGCCCCAAAAGTACAAAGATAGTGCTGGACGAGCATGACCTGGAGGATGGACTCCAGTATGGCCTACCGGGCGGCAGCCCTGAGTTGGTCCAGGTACGGCTGTTAACCAAGTCTCATGATATTGAACAAGAACAACATGCTAACTAAACAATGGTCTGTGGGCGTGTAGTGGTTTGAAGAGCTTCAAATCAACGCCCACGGCATTCCTGCAAAGGGTGACTGGGGATGTTGTATTGGTAGTGGCACCCAAGAACTCATCCATAAGGCCTTCCAGGTCTTCACAGACCCGGGAGATCCAGTCCTCGTTGAAACGTAAGCAGCTGTTATCGCGTAGACCATGCAACCAGCACAGGTCGAAAGAGAGTATTTACTGATTTCGGCGAAAACAGGCCAGTATATACGTGAGCTCCATCGTGAAGAGATGGGTTGACGTTTGTTTTGCCGCAACTAATTGATTTTTCCTCCAGCGGCGTTGCCGGCTTTCTCCGAGCGGACTTGCACGAGATGGTAGAGGTCGTCTCTGATGCCAAAGGAATCAATCCATCACACCTGGAGAGGATCCTAGAAACGTGGCCGTGCGATCGTCCCCGTCCCACCGTTCTTTACACGGTCCCCACGGGATCGAACCCAACTGGAACATCTTGCAAGGAATATCGCAAGATGGAAATGTAGGTGATTATGAATGCCACTATGACGTCGATCTATCTTTTTTTTTTTTTTTGGCCCCCCGCTCGAGAAACAGTTTTTTGTAAAACCTAACATCTCGCAGTCTGCGACTGGCTAAGCGGTTTAATTTTGTGATTCTCGAAGACGACGCCTACTACTACCTGAACTTCGATAAGTCCTTGGCTCGCAGCTATCTAGCATTGGAGGCGGAGGTCAATGGGGAATCCGGGCGTGTCGTCCGCTTTGACTCGTTGAGCAAGACAGTCAGCGCTGGAATGCGGCTGGGCGTCATGACTGGCCCTCTGCCTGTAGTGCAGAGGGTTGTCAGGATCGTGGAGAACATCAGGTACGTGAGAGGAAGAGACACACGCAAGCGCTAGACACCTCAACCACGTGAGTTGCGAGCGGCTGACATCAGTCATCTACCTTCATCAGCCTCCAGCCATCGTCTACCACCCAGCTGCTCGCTCTCGCCTTGTTCCGGCATTGGGGACACTCCGGCTTCCTTGCTCATTGCGAGCGAGCTGCTGCTGTCTACCGCCGAAGGCGTGATATGTTTATTGCAGCCGCTGAGCGACACCTTGTGGGAAAAGCCTCATGGACAATTCCCTCAGCGGGTATGTTCGTTTATCTCAATCTTCTGTTGCCCCCAGGCAGAGATAGTTTAGAAGTCATGGTAAAGCACAGCTTGGAATGTGGGATCCTGGCTGTCCCCGGTGTTGCATTCATGCCGAACCCGAGGAGGACTAGCTGCCTGCGAGTGAGCTATAGCCTCGTCCCAGAAACTGAGATAGACGAGGCGTGTCAACGCATCGCAAGACTGGTGGATGCCACATGGCAGGAGTATGACAAGAGATCCGATCTAGAGCCTAGCGTGTAATAGCGATGGCTCGGAGGGTCGAACCTGTTCAAGACTGTGCTTAATGGACTAGTTATCAGAAATATCTGACGCCATGTTTGTCTTCCGAATTCTTGTGAGAAATACTCCACAGTGAGCTCAAGAAAACGGCCCAACCCGCAGCGGCTTGTCTATGGTTGACATCTAAGCCGCGACTGGCGACTGTGATTGCGAGCCCTTCCAGAAACATTGGTGGTCTTAAGGATATATGACATATGCGTACCAAGCGCAAGAGATAGAGAAATGGTCTCGAGTCAGCCCAGTATGGTGAAACAGTAAACCACTGTAAGAGAGGGATGTTGCTTTTATGAGGGCGATATTGAGGACGTGTAGTAAATATAATTTAAACGATGTAGTTAATCGCTTACACCTAAGGGAGTATATAGCAGCCGAATAGGCTTTCTATAGGGCTATGCTTTATCTATAAGTATAGGCCGCCTACGCCCGCTTAGAAGAAGCTAGGGAATTGAGATTGATTCGCTTAACTCGGTGGTGCTACGCTTGATTCCTCCACAGAAAAAGCAGCTGTCCTGCCGGTTGTGTATATCACCGCATACTATGCGTTGATCAACATGATCAGATTGAGAAAGGGGCAGTCGGTGCTCATCCATGCTGCGGCAGGCGGAGTCGGCCAAGCAGCCATCCAGATCGCCCAACATCTGGGGTTAACTGTGTACGCCACGGTCAGCTCTCAAGAAAAGCGCCAGCTACTTACCGATGTTTACAACGTCCCTGAAGAGCGCATATTCTACTCGCGCGATGCTAGCTTTGCAAAGAGCATCAAGCGTGTGACTCAAGGGCAAGGGGTCGACTGCGTCCTGGACTGTCTCTCGGGCGAGCTGCTCAAGGCCTCTTGGGAATGCCTCGCCCCTTTCGGTACCCTCATCGAAATTGGCCTCCGCAATATCCTTGACAATGCATACCTAGATGTGCGCCCTTTGGCCAAGGGCACGACTTTTACCTTCATGGACACATTTGGCCTTCTCCAGGAGAATCCCGACTATCTCGGAGAAATTCTAAGGGACTCTTCCCAGCTCATTGGTCAGCTCTCACTGAAGGCCCCAAGCCCTCTTACTGTACAGCCTATGGGTAAGGGTTGTGATGCTTTCCGCACTATCCAGCAAGGAAAGCACCGCGGCAAGATCATTGATGGTCCTTTCGTTCGGGAACGATACTCCTCCCCCAGTACTGCGAAAGGCTCAAGACTCGCTCCGGCTTGACCCGGACGCCACCTATTTGCTTGTTGGCGAAATTTAAAACAACGTACGGACTGCTGACAACTGTGTATCCAATCTAAACTAGGTACTCCGACAAAGAAGGAATGGCGTTGGATAGTAAAATACCTCGGTCCTATCACATATTTACTCGAACTTGGCAGCAGTATTCATCAAGCCTTCTCAGCCACCTGCGTTATTTTCACCAACGGCCCCTTCGTATACCCAATGATCCAGTCGTTGAACGGATAGTCGCTGCGCAGGCGCTTCGACCGCGCGACACCTTTGACTCCTCCTCCCGCCTCTTCGACATCGACACCCGGGCCATCAATATCATACCGCCGCAACATATGGAACAGAGCTGTCTGAATAGCCACATACGCGACAGCCTTGCCGGGGCAGGCCCGCGGCCCTTTCAAGAATGGAGTAAAAGCAGCGTACAGCCGAGGGTCATGAGGTCTCTCAAGCCATCGCTCGGGTCTGTACTCATGCGGCTGCTTGTATATGTCGGGATCACGGTGAAGAGTATACGTCGACGTGCCGACGTTCATGCCCTCGGGGATCGCAACCCCGTCGATGACTATGCCCCCTGCCGCTGTCTCCCTGGGGATACTGCCAGCTTTCGGGGGGCTGAGACGCATGGCCTCGTCGACGCAGGCGCGGAGATACTTCAGGGACGCAAGCTTGGACTCGTTGAAACCATCCGAGCCGAGATCGAGCGCCCTGATCTCTGCTGTCACCTTTGCCTTCGCCTCGGCGTTCTGCACAAGGTAGAACACCGTGGCTGCGATGGAAAAACGCACTGCGTCGCTTCCGGCCGCGATGAGTAGCGAGCTTTCCGATGCCAAGTCCGCATTGCCATGTATCCTCGCCTGCATGAGGTGCCCAAAGATGTCCTTGCGATTCGAGACCGCAAGGGTCTCTTCAGCCTTCAGGCGTCTACCTCGCTCGTGCACTTGTCCGGCCGCTAGATCCGCGTACCTTTGCGCCTGGACTGCGGTAGTGAGTCCAAGGAGGGAGGGCCAGTTGGATCGGAGAAGCCACTGGAAGAACCTCAGAAGCGGGAGGTGACCAGCGGCGTAGCCGGCAGCGTAGAGGAATATGCTCATCTCTTGGAGGCAGATGGGAAGCCAGCGCCAGGTGTTGGTCCGTAGCATGTCGAACGACTCGCCAAATGCAATCGTGCTGATGACGTCGAAGCTGTACCACGAGGCCACATTTGCCACGTCCACGACGCCCGAGTGCCTGCCTGCTTCCTCGCTTGTGACGGAGACGAGTCGCTGCGACAGCTCCTTTATGTCGCGGAACACTTGGTCTCGCGGGGGGAGGGCCTTGTCCAGCAGCTTGCGCCGCGCGGCGTGGGCCTCGTTGTCAGCAATCATCTGCACGCTTTTGCCACCGGCCGGGCCGCCGTCCAAGAGCCCGTAGAACTCGTCGCCTTTGAAGACGTTGGCGGATTTGACGTGGAGCGCTTGTAAGGATGAGAGTGTGCTGAAGACAACCTGGTCGCTACTTAGCCACGTTTGCTCAAATCAGATCCGGCCTTCCTGGTGGGATGTCCACCTACCGAGTTGGGACCTGTACGGACAACAGATCCTGATAAAGCATATCAGAGGCTGCTGGATGATGGTGAATGGTATGATCAAGACCTACCATACTTCTCGTGGGCTTCAGCTTCACACAGATATCGGTTACCAACGTAGCACTGCCATATTCTAGGCACACCCGACATCCGTTGCAAGAGTGGTCCGGGGACCCCAGCAAGTGGGTGGAAGAACAGTCGGTACACAATGAGACCGCATATCTATGGCCACAAGTCAGTTTTCCAAATTCGCCAATGTCATTTGCGCATTGCAATCCCGTGGTCTATACCAAGAACGTACCCATAAAGTTGCACAAGGCAGTCCGACCAGGGCCAGGCTTGCGCGCAACGACATGTCTGCTGGATCGATCGGGAGAATCATCTCGGTGCCGTCAATGACAATCAAGAAGACATAAAGGTCACACTAGAGGATCTGGAGATATATTCTGGTGAAGAACCAATGTGTTCAGTCTCTTGGGGCTTAAGTGGACGTGGTCTATTCGAAGAGCCGAGAGGACAGAGAAAGTGCCCCCGCTTGCTGAGGTGCAGTTCCCCATATTCCTCCAGATATTTTATAGACGAGTGCCAAGGTCTTATGCAGGACTAAATGAACCCGTAAGCGCGATTGATATTTAGGTGACCACATAGGACGGCAGTAAAGATAAGCCTCCGTCTAGTCTGCATATTCAGAAGCTCGTCAACGTCACATTGCATGACGGAGGGGGTAGTTTGTCAGCCAGACAAATTACACCAAGGGGCTCTCGATGGCCTTGCAACCCTACTTGTGTCTCATCTTATGCTGGTGTCGTACAAGAATAGCTTAGACCCAGCCAGAACAGTAGAAGTCAGGATGTTCTCCTCAAGGCTTCTGTGTGGACGGCCAGCCAGGAGAAACCCTCCTGGCGAAAGCGAGAATTCTGTAATGGATAATGTGCGACTCAATAAACCAGGATGACAAATTCTTCCATTGAACCATCAAGTCATCAAGTCGTCGTCCCACATTGCAATTTTTGTGCCAGTCGTGCAAAAAAGCAGGACGCGACGCGGTCTGGTACAAACATAGTGCAATTTCTATTCGTGACAGTCTCGAGCTTTGAATTCAGAAAATCTCACACCATACTCCATGGAAGGAGATGCAGCACACATGTACGGTCCGTCGGTCCCGTAATGGAACCAAGCATTCTGCGTATGTGTGCCGTCAGCCCAATGTTGTGTAACTTGCAAAGAGCCGCTCAAAAGGGAAAAACCCCCTTTCGCTCTCAGACAGCCTCGAGCCGAGAAGCGACCCTCTCGAACTCGGCGTCGACGTCATGCTCCGTCAACCAGCTGAGGTCGGGCCTGTTGGCGATCCTGGCCCGCAGCAGGTCGTCCGTCTCCCCCCTGCCGTCGACCGTCTTCCTCTCCGCCATCCACCTCCTCTTCTGGGCGAGGGCGTGCACGCCGCCCAGGAGCTTGTTGACCAGCGGGCGCCTCGTCTCGTCGTACAGCCTGAGGGCCCTGCCCAGCTGCTCGCGGGTGGGTTTTGTCGGGGAAGCGCCTTCGGGTGTGGTCGGCGAGGGGGCACAAGGAGGCCAGGCGTGGGTCAGCGCGAGGGCGAACGCGTAGGCGTCGTTGATGGCGAGGGAGCCGCCGATCGCGACGCCGCCGCCGTGGGCGTGGGCGGCGTCGCCGAGGAGGGCTACGTGGCCGTCGAAGATGAAGGAGTCGAGGGGTGTGACGGCGCACATGGGATACGTCTTGATGTAGGGCGCGGCGTTAGCTACGCCTTGGACGATGGGGTTCCAGTCCTTGCGCGACGTCAGCAAGATCTCAAGTGCTGTGATTGGAAGGTTTGGGCGCCATCTTACCCCGTAGAGGCTCCTAAAAAGCTCCAAGTTGCTTGTCTGGTCCCACTCTGCGCTGCAGAAGGGGTCCCTTGGGTCGTTGGGGTCAGCGTTGTGGAGCGCCACAATGGCATACTTGCCCCTGCCTGAACAAGAAGTAGTCTTAGTAGATTTCTTAGCTGACAAGTTCTCTGGGATGGTGATACCTAGTCTTCCAGAAACAAAGTTCCTGTCGTCGGGGCCGCTCCAGCGGACGGCGTCAGCAGGTAGACCCTCAATGTCTTTAACCAAGGAAGCATCAAATGCAGCCCGGAAGGCGATCATGCCAAGCCACTTCACCTCAGCATCAGGAACGTAGGTACTCCGAATCTTTGAGTACACACCGTCTCCCGCAATCAGCAGATCAGCCGACTCACTGCTACCGTCTGCGAATGACAGAGTGACAGGGTCGTCGCTGCCAGGCGTGACGCTCGTCCCAGCGAGCTTGGTCGCCAACCTCAACTCGACATCGGCCGGCAGTGCGTCGATGAGAACCTCCTGCAGGTGGGCTCGGTGGAACCTGGCAGGACGGTACTTCTCCTCCACGCCGCCCTCGACCTTGCTGTCCTGCATGCCGAGGACCTCGTCGGTCAGCCAGTGTCGGAAGGCAATGGGCGAGCCACTGGACTGGCGGACACAGATTGACTCGTCGAGCGCGGCATGGACGCCGAGCTTGTCGAGGATCTTGAGGCCGCTGGTGTGGACGCCGATGCTGGCGCCGACCTCGCTGAGCTTGGTGGCCTTGTCGTAGATCTTGATGTCGACGGCCTCCTTGGGGTAGAAGCGGCGGAGGGCTTTGGCGGTTGTCAGGCCTGCGATGCCGGCCCCCACGATGGCGACCCTGAGGGGCTTTCGGGCTGCTGCTTCTGTCATCTTGGAGAGTATTGCACACGTGTGCAGACTGTTGTTGGCGCGGTGTAGTTGAATTCTCAGTTTTAGGCAAAATCCTAAGCAGGGCTATGGAGTATGATGCAGAGAATCCAAGATGGTATGAGAAGGTATTTGATTAAAGTTAAGTATTTGCATCCGTTCTTCTCCCCAGCGCCCACCATGGGTGTGATATCATCGCATTCTGGCAGTCTCTTCCCAGCTCATTGAGGCACAAAATGCTGACGCCCAATTCCCTTGGCGCATCACTATCAATTCCAATACGACAGCGAGTCAATTCAGCAAAACGTAACAGAGGAATTCGCCCGTAGTGTTTTTGAAGGCTTGGCAAGGTTCGATCTGGTCTGGAGGTGGCGATGTTGCTGACAAGCCCCTCGAGATGCTGACACCCGTGGACTGCATCAGCGGGATGGAGCTCAGCCGCCACGTTGTTCTGACCAGGCGTCAGCAGTCCGCATTACGCAACCCCACAATGGGAATCATGGAATTTGAGAATTTTGGTGGAGTGCATGACACGGTCTTGAAACTCTAATGGCCGTTCTGTCAGCCTCGCCACTGGCACCGGCTCAATCGACAGTAGGCACACTCAACTAGATATCACGCCTCCCAAGCCGTATCATCTGACCTCCGATCCGAGAACGAGAATCCTGTCCAAGCCACTCATTAAAAAAGTTCTTAAAGTTTATTCATTAGGCTGATTTCTATTTCATCTGCTGCTGCCAGTCATCTAAAGGCTGTGAGCTACAAATATGTGATCTCAAACAAAAATCGAGCTACATGGGTAGTTTGCTGTGGCATGGCTCAGCGAATAATTTGAATTGCACAAAGCCCCACGCCAAAACTTGGAAAAACATGCACTGCACGATTCTATCTTGAAGTTTCTCCAGGATCATATCTTGCGGCCATTCCATGGGCGGCATAAAGTGGTTTCCTGCAAGTCTTTGATTGCTATTGTGGCTTACTGGAAGACTGTCCCACACTTGCTACCAACCTGTAAACATAGAAAGGCCTGGAAAAGGCTTCGATAGAGATAGACGTTTCATTCTGCCTCTATCCCCCCGGACAGTCTAGAGAATCGAATGAGCCCAGCATGAAGGAAACTCATTCCTCCCTTTCACCCAAATGAGCAAAGAACCAGTAGAGAACAAGACCAGAAGGAGGTGGAAGTGAGACAAAGTCACCACTGAAATCTAATGAGGCCTGCCCAAGCCGCAGAGACCAATGGTTCCCAGCATGGCCACCCTGTACAAATTGCCCAAGGATGAAGCCAAGATGTGCTTGATTCGAAAATGTTTGTTTGACCTTGACAGATTTCTTTTCTCTTGGCCACTGGAAAGATAAAAGATACTAAGTGGCCTTATATACAGGGCCATTGCAAGATCCTCTTGTCAGACCACATAGATGTTGTAGAAGTGGTCAAGGAAAGATTCTGTGGGGGATCACATAGGTGAACACCTACATGGATTCGAGTATACTTGCATGCATACTCACAAGTTTGGATGTGATCACTGACATCTCTACGTAGCGGACAATTTGTTTTGGTCTCCACTGGTTTGAACCAACAAACGCTATCCATGTCAGGTTTCTTGCTTCATTTGAGAACTTACTTGGCCACTTTTTGCGATGAATTAACGCTTGCGATGAAACTCGCCGCTCACCACCCTCAGATCTTAAGCAGAACAAAGCAAAAATGTGGAACCGGAGAGTTGTGTACTGCAGGAGCCTTCACTGGACGCTGTCGCTGTCGTGGGTGCGTCTGGTGGTCAAGCTCGGCTCGTCCCCAGCAGCTACATGTCCATGTCTGGTAGTCTGGGCATTTTCTTCCGTGCCTCTCTGCAGAATTCCGTCCCCCAAACAAACATGCAAACCAAGATGGTGGTTCAGCATGCAGAAAAAGTCACATGCCGTTAGCCTCTCAGGTGTCTGTCTGCCCACCCCCCTCCCCTGGCAAAGGAGATTTCACTTCCACTCTTGATTTCCTGCATTAGGATCACTCAAAGATAGGAAATACTATCTCTAGGTGAAAACTCTTCAATAAAACGGGGTTTTCACGTCTCTCTGAGACACTGATTCGATGTCTCCAGTCAAAAGGGGAACCTCCAAGCACTGCTGTACCAAGCAGAGTCAACATTCCCTTCAATGTCTTTGGTATCGAAGCAGTGATCGGTTTCCATTGTGGCTTTTCGTTTCCCTTAAGGAAATCTGATGAGAAGTTGAAGTTCTGGGGTGCCTCCTGGGCCTACAGCACCACCCTGTTTACGTCTCGGCGGGGGGCTTTGACGTTGATTTTCATCTGATCTTTCTTGTCTGCTCACAGCTGTCGTCGAAAACCTAGGAACACCGCGAACGTCCAAACCACCCAATCCTGTCCAGATCTTCAGACCTCATCCCAGGTTCGAGCTGCCGTCTGACCAAATATCATCTGATCTTTGCCCACCTATCATCTTCAAGGGACAGGGCTGGCTCCCGCGAAAACAATAGCTGCCCTCCTATTGTGTTTTTCCAGACAAACCTAGTTGGTCAGGTAGGCTGGGATCCCTATCAGCACCCCATACCTACTATTCAGGGCATACAGGCTTGATTTTCCAGGACCAAACAATCAACTCCGCGAACCGATGGCCGAATGTCCGCAAACACATTGTCGTCTTTTGAGACTGTCTTCGTCGAATGACCGTCAATCAAGCACCTAGCACGGACAAATTTCTCCTGGAGTATTTAAACCCCCAGAGTATTTAAGGAATCTGTTTTCCTTCCAACGTTTCCTTCCAAGGTTTCCTTCTCCCTGGCTCTAATGGTGACGTAACCATCACAGGGACTGTTGACGGCAGTGGAAGCAACTGCCTGAAAAAGTTTGTACGCAAACAACCCGCCCCCCTCCCACGCACCTTCCGTGACTTTCCCACGTGGATTCCGCCCCCCTTTTCTCCTGTTTCCTGCACGGTATCATTCTCTGTTTTTCTTCCTCTGTTTTCCCCTCCCTCCCTCACCCTCACCCACACCCACACCCACACACAAAGAGTGTGCTGTTCTCTGTTGGTGCCTCTCCTCCTCCACCTCCTCCCTCTCCCTCTCCCTCTGACTGTCTGTTTGTCTTCCTCTCTACCTCTGACCCTGTCTGCCCCTGTCCGCCCCTTCCCTCTGTCCGACTGCACACTGCTTTGCCTTCACCTCAAATTCAGCACCGCTTCACAAGCCAGACACTGACCAGCTCCAAGTTCTCAGGCGACAACAACAACGACGCCCACACCACCGCCAAAATGGCGCCCAACCCCGACGCAGTCACGATCATTCGTGACCACGTCCTCTTCGACCCTCTCGGGGGGCAAGACCACACTGCTCCCTGGCAGCAGCTCCCAGAGCTGCCGACAGCCGCCGAGCTGTTGGACCCGGTCGCCACCACCAACGGGCTGCCGACCTTCCCTGTGGATCGCTCCTTCGCCTCCAAGGCCCAATACCTGGAGGCTCTCTACAAGATCCTCCGCTTCGAGGCCGTCGAAGGACTGCGGTACTCGATCAACTACTTCAAGTCCAACCTGACCATGAACGACGACCAGAATACCTGCGTCTACACCAAGGCATGTCTAGATCTCATAGCTACCCTTTGCCATCCCGCTGACTGAATCCCGCTCCAGGTCTTTGTCAAGGGCTACTTGATGAGCAAACTCGGCCCAATATGCCGCGTCAGCTTCTCGACCCAGCGAGCTGGGCGAAAGATTCTCTGGAGGCAGGCAAAGCGCCTGACTCCAGGCCACATCGTCGCACTATCAAGCGACAACTTCGACAAGGACTGCAGGGTGGCCATCATGGCGCAGCGCCCCATCGAGGGGGGCCTTGATCAGAATCCACCTACTGTGGACATATTCTGGAGCAGTGCTGAAGACTCCATCGTCGACCCCGACCAGGAACTGGTCATGATTGAGTCACGCAATGGCTACTATGAAGCCGCTCGTCACGCACTAATTGGACTCCAGCATGCGGCTGGTGAGACGTCTGCCTTCGAAAAGTACTTGGTGGACCTCGACCGATGCGACCGTCCCTCACGATCCCTCGCAGAGGATCCTCTCCTCGACCTGTCCTGCCTGATAACACAGCTTACGCCAGAGCAGCAAAAGCAGACATCAGGAAACAAGGACCTGGAACAAATACTCTTCCAGCGTATCGCCGAACAGTACCAGGAGTGCAATATGGAGAAACCCCTTGCCAAGTCCGGGATCCAACCGCAGACAAGCCTCGACTCATCACAGCTTGAGGCACTCCAGCGAATGGTTTGCAAGGAGCTGGCCGTCGTTCAAGGTCCTCCTGGCACAGGCAAGACCTTCACGTCTGTTCAAGCTCTCAAGACGATGCTTGGAAATCGACGCCGCAACGACCCTCCAATCATCGTCGCCGCTCAGACCAATCACGCCCTAGACCAGCTGCTTGTCTACTGTCATTACGCCGGTGCCAGACTGTTACGTCTCGGAGGGCGTACTGAGAATGAGATCATCAAGGAGCGCACGGCCTACAACCTTCGCAAGTCTCTGGGCAAGGAGGCCCCAGACGGCAGGGCTAAGTACAGATCACTTGAGAAAGCTCGCCTGCAAATCATCGACAAGTTCAAGACCCTTGTCCAAGGGGTCTTTGGCGACCAAGGACTGTTGGACCCTCAGGCCCTTCTCGATGCTGGGGTGATCAACGAGGCTCAGTTTGAGTCCCTCTCCGCTGATGGATGGGAGGGTGATGAAGAGCCAGCAATGCAGAGCTGGCTGGGCGAACAGCGGATTGAACGTCTACGCCAGCCACCAGACGATCTCGACTTTGCGGAAGAGGAGGTCATTGACGACCCAGGATTCGAGCTGGACCCAAGCATCGAAGATGATTTGGTTGACGATGATGACCGACTCCATGGCACTTGGATCCCCTTGACGAGCCTTTACACTGGAAGTACACCTCGCGTCCCCGGCTGGCAGGCCAGATGTGCTGCAAGCCTTGGTCGCACCGATGACCTCTTCCAGATTCCAGTTTCACTACGCGGTGGAGTCTACCAGATACTCCAGTCCAGGCTCCGAGAGGCGTCGATGGCCAAGTTCCGCGAAATTCTCCACGAGGCTATCGGCCACGCAAAGCAGCAAAAGGTCAACAAGTGGTTTGGTGACCTCAGCATCCTTGGGAAGCACTGCATCGACATCATTGGCTGCACTACGACGGGACTTACGAAATACCGCGGATTCCTCGCAGCTACTGGAGCACGTGTTCTCTTGGTCGAAGAGGCCGCTGAGACCAGAGAGCCCAATGTCACGTCTGCTCTGTTTCCCAGCTTAGAGCATCTGGTTCTCGTTGGCGACCACCAGCAGCTTCCACCACAATGCGACATCACTCGACTGGGGGACGAGCCATTCAATCTTAACGTCTCTCTATTTGAGCGTCTGGTTCGAAACCGAATCCCTTACACAATGCTGAACCAGCAGCGTCGTATGGCTCCTGAGATTCGCTATATTGTGCAGAAGTACTATCCCAACTTGAAAGATCACCCTCTGGTCAAGGACGTTGCCAACCGCCCTCTGATTCCTGGCATGGGCTCCCGTCGCAGTTGGTTCTTTACGCACGAGTGGCCTGAGGAGACTGATGCGGACAACAGCAAGGCGAACGAGCAAGAGGCGCAAATGATCGTTGCTTTCATGAAGTACCTCGTACAAAACGGCGTCAAGCCGTCAGAGATTACAGTGCTCACCTACTATCGTGGCCAACGCAAGAGAATCCTCCAGCTTCTCCGTCGCGACTCGATACCACTGGGCACTGGATACTTCAACGTGGCTACGGTTGACTCATACCAGGGCGAAGAAAATGAGATTGTTCTCCTATCGCTCGTCCGAAGCCCGCCGACGCCATTCGATCAAAAGCGGGTTGGCTTCGTGGAGAGTCTGAACCGTGCGACCGTCGCCATCAGCAGAGCTCGTCGTGGCTTTTTCATGTTCGGCAACAAGACCAATCTTTTGGAGGCTACAGATCAGTCCTTTGACACGTGGGCTCCTGTCTGGAATGGCTTCGCAGAGCAGCACCGAGTTGCTATGGGCAAAGGGCTGCCGTTGGTCTGCCAGAACCACAGCAATGAGAAGAACACCAACGAGATCTGGATGAAGACACCGGAGAGCTTTGTGGGGAACGCTGGTGGCTGTTGGATCAAATGCCAATCTATCCTCCCCTGCGGCCACGCTTGTGCCTTGACTTGTCATGTGTAAGATTCCTTCATCATCAATGCCTCGAAGATGCTTGCTAACAGAACAATCGTCGACAGCGTTTCTCATGAGAACCTCTCCTGTCTGCAGCCTTGTGCCAAGATCCTTCCCTGTGGCCACAAGTGTTCTGGGGTCTGCACTGACCAGTGTCGTTGCTGCGAAGACTGCAGCCAGTACAAGGTCTTGCTAGCAGAGCGGCAAATGGACAAGCTCCAGCTCAAGGCTCCCCCTACCGCGAAGGTCACTAAACCGGCACCACAACAGACACGAGACAGCAGCCCAGAGAAATGGGTCGAGTTTAGCCAGAACCCACAGGTCCACGACGACGTTATCCGTCAAGCTCGACTTCGAGCGATGAAAGAGCAGAATAACCGAGCTCAATTCGCTCTCAGTCAACCTCTGATTGATCTTGGCCCCCCGGCAACATCTGTCAACAGCCCTAAGAACAACATCAAAGAGCGATTTATCCCTGTGACGAACCGGGACGGAGTTCGTGTCATTGAGCAACAAGCTGAATCTCGCGATCTGAGTCGTCCAAAGGTTTCGAACACCAGTAGTGGTCACAAGACTGGTCGCCGCAACAAGGATCAACAGCAACATGGTCAAAAGACGCAGGCCCAGGACAGCCAGGCCCACATTTCAGTCAACAAGAATCGCTCAAGGCCTCTTCCTGCTTCTCGCAACCAGCGGAACAGCGGCGCTCGGGCCAATGACCAGCGTCATCCGGACCAAGGACGAACGACTTCGCGCCAGCACAGGTACAATCCGCGATCTCGGCAACCGATTCCGCCACCCAGTGAGAGGCCCATAGTCGGAACTGGAAGGTCCCACCAGCACGAGACCATTTCCTTCGCCCCTGTCGCTGCCAGGGGAAATAAGGCTGCAGCGGACTCCGTGTCTCTGATCGGCGAGTGGGATCTTGGCTTCGAAGCTGAAGTCCTGGGCATCCGACGAGGACAAAGCAATTCCCAGGAGGCTATTGACACCGACGCCCTTCGAGAGCGATTGCAGGATGCTCTTGACGCTGAGTCACTGATGACTTTCGGCGGTGATGGTGCTGATTCGCCTGTGAAGCCTGCTCAGTCACCCAAGAACGAGGAGGAAGAGGAGCTCCTCATCTCATTTGATTGATGCTGCAGTTTTGAGAAGTCTATCAGTGGAGGACGTAGACTTGATGGTCAGTGAGCATGATTAGGAGGAATGAAAACCAGGTCATAGCATCCTAGTCAGCGTACTTCGTGTTCGCGAGCAGTGCTAGGTTAGGTACTTGGTCCAGGATCGGTCGAGCCGGATTATCAAGTTGGCACCATAGAAGGAAATGGACAGATTATTGATTTGACACCGTTTTCGCCCTTGCAGAATGAACTATGGTAGATCCCGGTGCCCGTATCTGCACATGTATGGTGTGATGCCTAGGACGGGAATGCCCGGGTGAGGCTGCTTGAAGCAGTGAGAGGTTGTCACGAACCGCCCAGCGTGACAAAGTCCAAGGCGACGACTGGCCTCTCGCCGCGAGACAGTTGCAGTAAGGTCACTTGGAAGAAGTATATTAGTCAAATAAATAATGACCAGGGGGTATCGATACCGAAGCCTCGAGTACGAAACGCCTCCGCTGATTCCGTCCTCGCGACAATATAACCGTCGCCTAGACGGCGTAGGAAAGGATCTGCTTTTCTCTTGTGCTTTCAACGCCCCTTGAAACAAGCACACCAACGTCTGTCTCGGCTGGTTGAGCGACAAAGTGACCACCCACCACGCCCATTCCAAAAACAAAAAAAAAAAAAAGTTGCCCACACTTATTTCAAAACTACATGATCCAAAACGCTAAGCTCCCGGACAAAAAAAAGACATTTAATCATTGACGCAGCCAATCTCATACCCAATCAGGACCTCGGTGCTGCTCCCCTCCCATCCCCTCGTCCCGGCGGCGGTGAGCATAAAGTGCGACGTGGGGTCGACGTACATCTGCGAGATGACGCCGGCGCGGGGCGGGCCGGGGATGATGAGGAAGGGCACGGCGCCGTGCTTGAAGGCGCGGTTGTCGCGCAGGTCGTAGAGCCGCAGGATGTCGTGGCTGGCGCAGACGAGGTGGCGGCCGTTGACCATGGTGCGGACGGCGGACACGGCGCCCGACCCCGCGGGGAACTTGAGCGTGCGCTCGGGCTGCCAGCTCGACGTCGCCTTGTGGATGCTGAACTCCTCGACCGTGCCGTTGCGCCGCCCCGCGTAGATGGTGTTGCCGTCGGGCGACCAGCACGCGCCCATGCACCACGGCGGCACGCCCGGGCGGGTGCCGATGCGGGCGAGGGGCGCGGGGGACCGCCGGTCCCAGATGCGGATCGTGCCGTTGAAGGAGGCGGACATGAAGGTGGACTCGGAGGTCTGTGTGGGGTCGAACTGCGCCGGCGCGGGGTTGTTGAAGACGAGAGTAGGCGAGTGTATCGACGGCTGCTTCGAGTCGGCATCGGTTTGGGCAGTCGAAGGCCGTTGGGGGTCGGTCTGTGACGCGTCTTGGGGCTTCTGTTGGTTGGCCGCAGCTTCAGGGGCGAGCTGGTTGTCCGTCTGTGCATGTGTTGGGTCTTGTATCGTACTCGGCGCACCGTCTGTCTGTGGCTGGTCGGTCGTTTCGTGGGGTGGTGCCTCGCCCATTATCGTGTCCCCTCCCATTGTGACGTCGCCATCCCCATTCGTAGCGTCCTCCAGAGGTTCCAGCATCGCGTGCGAGTATCCATCGTTGTCGTTGTCTCCCCCGAATGGATTGTCCGCACCCATGTTGTTGTTCCCATCGCCGAAGAGTGACCCAGCCGGGCTTCCGAATAGCGACTCGTGGTCGGACCCTTCGCCATCAACCATGCTGTCGCCGTTGGGGATAGCCCCTCCGTTGGCCATTCCCGAGTCGGGCCCGCTGCTGAAGAAACCGTTGGTGCGAGTGCTGGTCGCGATCGTGTCGCTCTGGAATGGCTCTTCCGCTGCCTCTGGGGGGATGGGCGCGCCGCTCAGGGGCCGTGGCTCAAGAGCTGAGATCTGACCTCCACTGCCCTTGAAATCCCGAATCGTCTTACCAGTATTCAGATCCCAGTCGAGGATGTTCTTGTCCCAGCTCCCGCTCAGCACGCTCTTCTCGTCCGGCGCCAGCTGCAACACCGACACCGCGTTCTTGTGTTCCTGTAGCACGTGTATGGTCTTCCCCTCGTCGTGCCTCACACTGTGCAGGTTGATCCCGCCGCTCTCCAGACCAGCCAGCAGCCACAACGCGTCGCGGTGGACAGCCAGACTGTACACTGGAGAGAGGACGCGATCAGCATCGTTGGCACCGCCCCTGGGGTTCGGAGGCGCGGGCTCGAGATTCTCCCAGTAAGACATTAGGATTCCGGCTTTTGTGACGCTGTCGACGAAAGGGTGCCGCTGGGCAACGGTCAGCAGTTGCTTGCCGTTGATCGTGCCCGGGCCGTCGTATTTTCGGATGTATCCATCTGATCCTCCCGTCAACCAGTACCGGAGGTCGGGAGTGATGGCGATGGCATTGATGGACGTGGCTTGTGGGGCTGCCATGGTCGGCACAATATCATATAGCCTCGCTGTGATGGCCTCTGGTCGGACCTTTGGTCGAAATCTGGGCGTGAGGGGGGAGTCTATCGAATTTGATTTGGAGTGGGAGGGCCTGTCGACTCGCGTGGTGGTATCTTCTTCCTGTTCGCCTTCTTGGTCTTGGTCTTGGTCTTGGTCTTGATCCTTGTCCTGATCCTGATCCTCGTCTTGGTCTTGATCTTGATCTTGATCTTGATCTCCGTCTTGTTCGGCATCTTGGTCCTGCTCTTGGTCTTGGTCTTGATCCTGGTCGCCGTCTCCGTCATTGTCGCCCTCTTCTTGATCCTCATCCTCCTCGTTGAACGCGTCATCCTCGTCGCCCTCCATATCATCCGCATCTTCCATATTCATGTTGTCATCTTGCTGCTCTTGGTCATGCTCCTGGTCGTCAGAGCTCGCGTTGGAATCGTGGTCATGATCATTGTCGTAGTCGTCCATGGCGGGCGGACGAGTGAACGAGCGAAACAATTGAAACAGTAGCGGCTTCTAATGTGTACTTGATATCATATAGAGTTCCAAAAAGGGCCACTAGACTGCGGATAGACTGGTGGCATTGGTGTTGAAGCCAAAGAATAAAAGGTGGACGGACCTGAACAGATGGAAAAACCTCGGGACTTCTACAGATCGGCCACAGCTGGTCGCATGTCGTCAGAGCTAGCAAGGCTACAGTAGAGCGGCAGGGGCTGGCTGCAGTGGGTGGCTCAGGTGGCCTGTGCTCAAGCTGCAGAATCGCATCTAATCTAATCTTATCTTTCCTCCAGGTGAAGCAGGCCTTGTAGTTACTCGACAAACATCAATAACAGGGAATTATTCCACCTCTCCAGACTCGAGCCTTTCAAAATTCTGACTGGTTTTGACCGAATATTAATGTGGAGTATTATGAGTAACGCGACGCACACTTAGCCATCAAGCACGAAGCCTTGCCATCTAGCACTTGTCCCGCCCAAGACTCCGAGCTTGCACGACGGGGTCAGACAGCTCGTCTGTTAGTCCTGTGGCTTGTTTGTTGATGGAGCGCTCTGGGGTCGAGTACTGGTCAGCATGAAGCGTCTTCTCATGCCGCGTTGCGAGATCTCCGGCAGCACGATTGAGTTAGCAATGTCGATTCATTGCGAAATGCCCAAGCTGGATTTCTGGCCAACGTTCCCAGTGCGCCCCAGCCCCAAACTCAGAGGTGAGCATCTTGCCTCCGGCTGTAGCGGCGATCGCAGTAGGTGACATGGGTAGGGCCGCTCTTGGGTGTCTAAATGCAAAGTTCATTATGTGCAGCTCTCATTTTGCCGCCAGCATGGACGGCATGCACCATAACACTCACGTCTCCGCGGATGTCGCCGGCAGTGCTCGCTGCGCTTGAACGACCTCGAGCAGCTAGGACATGTGTATCTCCTCGAGCCATCATCGAGCTCTACCATCCTGCAGGGTGTGGCCGATTTCTATCCCTCGGGATAATCTGCCGTCAACAAAAGTAAGGAAGTGATAAAGGGAACCGGAAGGTGGGTGGAGAATTGGTCCTTGCTCCGTGCACGCCCACGGCATTCCGGAGTGTACGCAGCGGTATGCACGGAGTGGTGTTTATGCGCATGATTCTCTCGGTGTCCCCTGGAATTGCGGGGAGCACAAAAATGCAAGCAAGTGGATTGAGTACTGGAGTACTTGAGTAGTGAAAGTACATAAAGTGGTGCGATGTCAGTAGTCAAAAATGGGACCGCCGCAGTGGTAATCTAGCGTCTCTTGAACCTTGGTTAAGATTCTACCCGTGGAAGGTTCCCGATACTTCCTGGGGGAGAGACATGCATGATCAAGTCCTTCTACTATTTCGCCCATATTCTTATTGATCGACGAAAATGCTTGCTTTCCTGTTACCCGTGGCATTTGATACTCGATTCTCTGTGCCATCCGCTCAGCAACAGTAGAGCTTAATGAATGCGCAAGCCCGAACAACCACAGTGCAACAGTCAGTAGCCTCGGGCGATGTGTCCTGCGTACGATACCGAACTGCTCGTGCCCTCAGCATTCGTTCCATCAAGAGAAAACAACCCCTTCAAGGAATGCTGTCAAATAACGCAGGCAAAACGGTAGAAATACCTCGTCCTAGAATGAGCCTAGAGGTAACTTCCGTCGTAGGTGACCAAGCTGGATTGCCGTCCATACCGCGAACAGGTGAGTGTGAATGATCCGGATATACCTCAATGTGTCTCTAAAAAGCAGTGGAAGAAATCATCGCGGTACCCACGGGGAAGGAAATCCACAGCCAAGCTGGAAAAATAAAAGTCAGACACCCTAGACGAAACCACCGACCTTGTCTAGAGCGCCCTTCAAGCCTCCCATGACCTCCCTCATCTTCGCAACCTCAACATCACAGCCACCTCCAACCTTTCCTCTCAGTCCCTCCACGATACTTTCCAACTCGGCGACCCTACACGCGATGTCTTTCAGGCCAACGTTCTGAAGGTCATGAACTATGCCCTCCAGCTGGTTGACCCTGACTCCCAGGTCGGTCACGCGACCTTTCTCCATGTCCACCTTTGCTTCGACACTGCGCAAATCCAGATTGTTGTCGTTGTTGTTGCTGGCAAGCCTATTTTCGTAAAAGCTTCGCAGTTGGGCCATCTCGGCCTTAACTTTGGCCGTCGAGTCATCTTCAACGGTCGTTGGGTCGTCTTCCTCAATCGAGGCAAGCATCGGCTCCGAGGTCATGTTCGCAAAGGCTGCGGGTGTTGCGGAGGCTTTGAAGTCATCGAATGAAGGGAGAGGGGTCTGGCTGCCCGGGAACTTGCCATTGCTCTGGATCGGCCGACCCACAGGACGAAGGTCATAGCGGTCGGGACGCATGATGCTGGGAGTAGCCTGACTGTTGTGACCGTTGGCGGAAAATGGTAGGCCATTGGCCCCAGCGAAGGTACTACCCACGCCAGCCACGTCTGACGCGGGCGCAGAGCCCAGTGACATAGGCGTGAGAGAATCCCTGTTGGCAGCACCGTTGTCGCTCCGGCCGGAAGTTGCGCTGGGCTGTGGAGCCCCATTAGGGCGCGGGGGCACCCATCCATTGTCCACGAGAAAGGCGGGGATCGCAGCGCGAGTCTTGGGGCCAGCGGCACCGTCGCGGTTACGGTAGGCTCCTGCGTTGAATGCGGCCATCTTGGAAATGGTGTCCTGGCCCCGTGCGCGCCTGGCTGAAGTCAGTCGGTCGGTTGAGCTGTGGACATCTCGAAAAGCAAGGACAGTAGGCTTACCGTTTCTCCATGGTGTCTCTCATGGCCTGGTCCATCATGGCCTTCTTCTCCGACTCGGAGGCACGAACATACTCAGGCTTCAGCTTGACGACATTGCAAGCATGTCTCAAGGCCTTGTCGTCGGCTGTGCGCCCGTCATCTTCGACCTTCTTCGCTCCGGTGAGGCCCATCTTGCGACGGCGTGCTTTAATGGTGTGGGGGTTAGTCGAGTACTCGCCGGGCGCTTTTACGTTGGCTGGCATTGCGTCAATTGGGTGTGGTGAGGTGTAGCAACGAGGTGAGCTAGGAATTGAACAAAGAATCGGATGTAGAGCAATGAATCAAGCCCAAGTCGTGAGACAGCCAAGGAAACCCAAGTCCAATTCGTACGAGCAGAGTCGAGTCAAGCCAGTGGAGTGGAAGGAGTGGTGTGGAGATTGGTAGAGTGAGAGGATGGAAGGTTGAAGATGAGGAGGAGGGCGAGAAGCTCGAGGGTGAGATGACTTTTGATATGGAACGAGGAAATGGCTCGCACTGTTTGACTGGCAAGATGAACCTCGAGAGAGGAAAGCGATTAATACGAGAGGAAGGCTAACCTGAAAGGCCCAGAGAAGGAGACAGGTGGGCCTCAGTTCAGGAAGGAGTGACAGAGTGTTGAGTGGAGGGCGAATTCGAGACGGGCGGTCCAAAGATGGGAAGGAAAGAGGCAGTGAATCACGACCAGCAGGTGATAAATGACCTCCAGACCGATTCGAGCGGATGGGCTCAAACGAATTAGAAGGGATACTTGATGAACCTGAGAAGAAGGCGTGCTACCTGCTGAAAGTTAGCAGGCCAGCTTAGTCAGTGCAAGGAAGGCTCTGGTCAGTGGATTGCGACGGAGGAGTTTGAAGTGACTCTGGTGTTTCGCGGTGGAAGTAATGAAAGTCAACCTGGTCAGTGGGAGGGAAAAGGGTTGGAAGATAGTCGAGCGAGAGGTAGGGAAATTACATCGTCGAGCTCATAACGCTGAAGGGCAGGACACATGAACGAGCATCAAAAAGCAGCGTCACGTCTTCGTATGCTGGGGACAAACACCCAACATTCCTTCCGTCTCCGCGACAAGTCAAATAAAAAAACATAGAGAAGAGAGTAGCATCACAAAAACACAGGTTGCTTAAGGACGCCATGACGGGCCATGAAAGAAAGAGCGATTCATGCAAAGCCAGACATAACTCCTGTGCAGCGCATATGATCTCTGATATGGCCTAACGATGCCAAGGAAGTCCAGGTCGGCCAGTGACACCTAACGACAAGCGCGGCAATACTATGACAGGCGGGCAAAATTGGAGAAAATGTGTTGTTTGTCCTCTATTTCGAGTAGCTGATTAAGGGTTCCATAGAAGCAGCCTCACTCACCAGTGAAGATGAGAAGTCAAGGGAGGCCAAGACGTGTAATTACAGGTCTAAGATGCGTCCTGAAACTGTGGCAGCAGCCGACCGAAACCCCCCCCCCCCCCTTTTAATTCCTCATCGTGGTGCTCGCGGCCAAGAATGCGACGATTGTCCATAGCGATGCAGTCGTCCCGCCAGCCAGCTAGTCGTGAGAGAGACCCTGCCGCTCCAGTCTCCGCAGGAAGTTCTGCATCTTGAGGCTGCCAGGGCTTGCGGGACGGCTCGCGGTCTTGCGAGGGGAATAGCTGACAAGAAGGTCCTCATCCATGTGCTTCTTTCGTGGACTGGGGGACTCCTCCGCCACAGGAGATAACATGGTTTTCCAGTGCGGGTCGCAGTCCACGTTGGTGTCTGCTGGCTGCTGGGGCCCTCGGAGGGCCGCCGCGGGCACTTTTGCGACGTTGACAGATATTTCGCTCAGCGGCGTGATAGGAGCTCCATGTGTGTCGCTCAGTCGTGCCGATGGATGGTGTTGGGGGTCGGCTACCGCCTCTGACAGCCGTTCGTTCTCTGCCAGGGCGCTCCACGCGAGAGGCCGGTGTTCCTACTCCACCCTCTCCGCGGTAGCCGTTCCTCGATCGCGCCACAGACCATAGTCCTCCTCGCAGTTCTTCCACATGCGGATCGTTCCGTCCTCGGACCCAGTCGCGTACAATTTTCCGTCGGGGGCGAATTGAATACTCCAGATGGGACCGTGGTGGCCCTTCATGATGTCGATCTCCTGGCCTTGCCAGTCGTAAACACGTGCCCAGGTCCCGGGCTCTTCACCCACAACAAACTTGTGGTTCTTGAGGTCCAATCCAACACTGGCGATTCCTTGCGGGAGGGTGAATTCCTTGATCTTCTGGGTGCAGTCGGCGCCGCCATAGAAAGCAACCTTCTTGCCCGCGGCAATGCTGAGCACAGGCAGACCGCCGCCAACATCGTTTGGCGAAGCATACTGGGGAGCCAACGAGACGAGCTCGCACGCCTTGATCTCCGAATCGAAGACTTCCTCCTTGAAGTGGTTTCGCGTGGACACATCATGCCACCGCAGTGTCTTGCCAGCTGCGGTGATGATCGTGGTCTGCTGTGGCCACACAATGAACTTGATGGTATCGGGGTGGACCTCACCGATTTGGTGGGCCATGTCGGGCGGGATGTGGTATGTCGTGTGCTGAGTCTCTGCGTCGACCGTAGCAGTAACCCTCTCATCGTTGTGGTCCTCAGACTTGAGGTCCCAGATACGGAGAATCTTCTCGTGGCCGCCGGTTGCCAGGATGTCGGAGATGTTGAGGGGGAAAGCGACGGCGCGGACGACGTGATCGTGTTTGAGGACCAGGAGCATCTCACCGGTGTGAGCGTTCCAAACCTTGGTGGAGAAGTCGGCGGAGGCAGAGGCAGCGATCTTGTTGTCGGGACTCTGCTTGGCCTGCCAGGTGGCGCCCTTGTGTCCTATAAAGGTGCCGATCCAGTCACCGGTGCGACCGTGCCGGAGCATAGGGTTGCCATCTGGAGGTTGGTTCACTCGTTAGGCCGGAGCTCTTTACCGCATCCACTCTTTGGCGCAAAGGGGTCGGGGAATGGTGGACGTACCTTTGCAAGCAGAGATAATGAAATACTCTCCATCCTTCTCGAGACTGGAGAAGCTGATATGGGGAACAGGGCGAGAATGACCGTGACAGGTCAGTGGAAGGTACTGTCGGGAGACGCCGTTGGAGGCCATGGTGTTTATGAGCAGATGCGAAAGTGACGGTGGTATTCGACTGTGGCTGGCGACGCGAAGCGTGGGGAGACAGATAGACAGAGTTCGAAATGACAGGTGGGTATTACTGTGGATGCGAAGTCCAAGGCCGCGCGACAGGTCGGCGCGCGATTCGATGCGACGGGGTGCGACGAGATGGGGTTATTAAGAGCGTCGAGCTTTGGGGCAAGCTGAAGGTTGTTATTTCGAATGGAATTGAGATCAAAAGAAACAAAACGAAGGCTGCTGTTACCAAAAACAAGGCAGCAGGGCAAAAGAAAAAAGTGAAAGGAAGGGCTGGAAGATGCAGGACAGCACTCTTTGGTCGTGAATGGGGTCGTATCAATCGTCAAGAGGTCTTGTTGATGGGTATTCCCAGGAGAGAGAGGGTCTACCAGCCTGAAGGGCGCGGGATGGTGGGCTGGAGGTCGGGAGGTGGCAGTTGTCCTCGAGGTTGGTTGCACCTGTAGATTCTTCGTCGTCGTTGAAGTCTGTCCGAGGTGGAAGTGACAGATCGGGGAAGCATGAGCTCTGGGCCTGGGCCAGTTTGGAACCAGAAAGCGGGACCCTTGAGCAGTGGCCCTGCGCAAATCAAATGCCAGCGCCAGTGCAGAGGTCGAGTGGGGCAACCTGGAGCTCACGTCCACAGGTCCAAAGATTGGTCGCTTTGTAGACTGACTGCAATACTTACAGTCTCTTCCTTGGCCAGCATCCACCTTGTGATATAAGGATATCCATGGTAGACTGAATACTTGGCTAGATAAGTAGGACAAGCAATTCTTCTTCCTCCACATTGTGAAATTGAGGCCTGCAGCAAGGACTCGGCCACCATTCTGGTCAGGCATACAAAGTCTCGGTCAGGTCAGGGACATCTACCACAGTGAGGTTCCACAGCTACGGTGGAAGCACACTCTGGCCAGGCCAAATGTGCAGCTCAATAGGCAAAACCCTCAGATCGGGTGACATTCTGGCACAGGGCCCCTGCTCAGGTAATGTCTATGAACAGCCCCAGCGCACACAGTAGTGATTCCAGTCTCTGGTTTACTCTGAACAGTCTAGACTACCTGAACCTGGCAAATCGCACGGGCCACTCGGGGATGTTCTGTTGTGGGGGGACTGCAGTACGTACCATGCAACCCCGCGATGACCTCAGCAGCCTGGGGTACGTACCGCGACCACCACTGATGCAGCTCCCCTCTAGCTGCTCAAGGCCGTGTCGGTCAACTGGCTGTCTACCAAAGTCAGGCTGGCCCATCACAACAGCTTTTGGGATACGTACCTCCATCGGCAACTTTTGCACAAGCACAGGATCCAAATACTTTTAGATCCAGCAACAGCACCACTGGCACCTTTGTCGCGAGCCTCAGCTCGGTGACATAGTGTCTACACCTCGCCGCCCCTGTCCACCTTGCTGACGTCCTTACCTGACCGGCGTCAAACACCTTCCACAAGACCTCTAGGAGCTTTGGTGAGGGCACACCGAGTTTCTCGCCATGGCGTTCAAGCTCTCTGCACAGCTGTCTGGCCACGAAGCCGATGTCAGTACCCCATGGCTTGATTGCACAGTGACCAATGCATACTGACATCCACCTCCTGCTACCCAGGTCCGCGCTGTCCTTTTCCCCAGTCCTGACTTCGTCGTCTCCGCCTCTCGCGACAACAGCCTCCGACTCTGGCGCAGATCCTCCCAGAAACCACCCTCCTTCGATGCCACCATCGTTACACAGGGCCAGGAATGGCTCAACTCCCTCGCATTCATCCCCCCGACCTCGGACTATCCAGATGGCCTGTTTGTCTCCGGCGGCAAAGACACCATCATAGAAGTCAAGAAGCCTCTCTCCACCCCCGCCGACAATGCTGAACGCCTACTCATAGGCCACGCCCATAACATCTGCTCGCTCGACGTGTCGCCCAAAGGCACCTATATCGTGTCAGGCAGCTGGGACAAGCAGGCCATTGTCTGGCGCGTTGGAAAGTGGGAGCCAGAGCTGCGCCTGGCCGGCCATGACGCGAGCGTTTGGGGAGTCCTGGCTTTGGACGAGACGACCGTCGTGACGGGTTCCGCCGACGAGAAGATCCACATCTATGACCTGCGCACTGGCGCCGGTGGTCAGGTTGAGCCCCGATCTACCATATACACCTCCAACGTCGTACGGGCCGTGTGCAAGGTTCCCCAGGGCCACCCCACTGGCGCCGATATCGCCAGCTCACACAACGACGGCGTAATACGACTGTGGAAGCTGAACGGACAGTCCGTCGGCGAGCTACACGGTCATGAGTCTTTTGTCTACAGCCTGGCGGCACTGCCCAGTGGAGAGCTGGTCAGTGCAGGAGAGGACCGGACCATCCGGGTTTGGCGGGGCCTCGAGTGCGTGCAAACAATCACTGTGCCTGCAATATCGGTCTGGTCAGTGGCCGCGAGCCAGCAGACCGGCGACATTGTCTCCGGTTCAAGCGATGGTGTCGTGCGGGTGTTCACGAGAAACGGGGAGAACGTTGCAGACGCAGAGACCCTCGCTAGCTTCGACGAGTCGGTCAAGGCCTCTTCAATACCTGCACAACAGATGGGTGGAATCAACAAAGAGAAGCTTCCAGGCCCCGAGTTCCTGACATCGAAATCCGGAACCAAGGAGGGCCAGACCCAGATGATCAACCAGCCCAATGGCTCAATCACTGCACACCAGTGGTCTGTTGGTGAGTTCATAGCCTCTCGCTATATTCCAAACTCTTCAACACGGTGCTAACTGGACCACCAGCTCAACAGCAATGGATCGAGATCGGTACAGTTGTGGATGCTGTTGGAAGCAGCGGGAAGAAGATCGAGTACATGGGCAAGTCCTACGATTATGTCTTCGACGTTGCCATTGAGGATGGTGCTCCGGCGTTGAAGCTGCCATACAGCCTTTCTCAGAACCCATACGAGGCCGCCTCGAAATTCTTGAGTGACAACGAGCTTCCGCAGAGATACCTCGACCAAGTCACAAATTTCATCGTCGAGAACACCAAAGGCGCAACAATTGGCCAGAGCTCGGGCCCTACGGTTGACGAATTCGGCACTGGTAGATACCAGCCTGGAGACGAATCCGCATCCCAGGCACCACCACCTAGGAAGGTTCTACCCCAAGACAAGTACCTGACCTTGGCCACTGCCAAGTTTGAGCCAGTTGTCAAGAAGATTCTGTCCATAAATGCCACTATGCTCTCGACCGGAAGGAAGGATTTCGCTCTGAACCCAATTGAAGAGTCCACTCTAACCAGACTGACTGAGAACCTTGCCAAAGCGATCCCGGGCGTGCCTGCGACGGTTCCGGGCACCGCCGCGGCCGCAACGTCTCAGCCTCTGACAATATCGGAGCACGACCTCGGCCTTGTGATCAAGCTTGTCAGCCAATGGCCTGATAACGACCGCCTGCCCGGTCTAGATCTGCTCAGGTGCATGGCCACGTCGCCGCTGGCTGCGGGCTTCACCGGCCCCAGCGGCAACTCCATCATCGACATCGCCCTGGGCGCCGCGTTCCACCCCAGCAGCGGCTCCAGCATCAACGAGAATTGCGCCATGATGGCCTTCCGGGTTATCACCAACCTCTTCACCACCGAGCAGGGCAGGCAGATAGCCCAGTCAAACGCTGAAAAGGTGGTCGACTACATGGAAGCCCTCGTCGGCATATCCGACACTCCATTCAAGGGCCCCGTGGGCTTCCCTCGCAACCGCAACGTCCTGATGGCAGTCACCACAGCGGCGCTGAACTACTCCGTACTCGCCTATCTCGTGTCCAAGAAGAAGGTCAGTGTCTCCGGAAACGCCATCACGCCCGAGGTGTTCGGCCTGCTGGCCAACGTGTTGGCCAGGATCCTCCAAGACCAGGCCGACGCCGAGGTCAACTACCGCGCCCTGGCAGCCCTGGGGACCATCGCCAGCGCCGGACACGCGCAGGTCCTGCGGTCGCTGGGTGTGGATTCGGCTGTCAAGGCCGTGGCGAAGCCGGGTGCCGAGGGGAGGGTCTCGAACCTTGCGAAGGAGGTGCTTGGACTTCTTTAGGAGTCTGCTATATGTCAGTGCAGAGCGTGGAATAAGCGTATATTAGCACAGGCTCCAGTGTTAGGGGTCCTTAGATACTGTAATGATCCAGACATTTAGACCATCTTGTCCTCTTTATGCGTGCAAGTCTTTCTTGTTCCAGAACTCTAGGATATGTTTGTCAAAAGCGGGACCGTCTACTTGGATGATGAAAAATGGCACGCCAGTGGGGCGATTGCAAACTCCCAGGCTCTACAGACCCGGGAGCGGTTATCCTTCCTTTCCTCTGCTGGTGGACCGTGTCACCAGAAAAGAAGACAATTGGGAACATGAACAGGACCTGGAGGATATGGACTTCTACAGGGATAATTAACTATACAATGGAAGCTACTTAATCAACATTGCTCCTTCATATCCCCAGACCTTTTCGAGGCTCAATTGAGGTTAGGGGCCGTTTACTTCCCCCGACTGCAGTGTATCCAATCATAACATTGAAACTGTCCACCAGGCCACGAGTGATGGAATACATGGAGGGGTTCAGCATGGAAAAGTAAAGCCACCCCATCACAATAACACTCGGACAAAAGTAATACCTTACCGCTCAACAGCTCATTACAACCCAAGTGAGGAGACTCCGTGTGCAGTCTTCTGATGCTCAGCCTCATTCAATTCTACCTCCAAGCCCGACAGAGTGTCATATTCAACGACTGGCATGAAGTGTCCAAATAATTTTGACGCCTGCAATCTCAGTCACAATGTTGATTCTCAAGTCTACCAACAACCTGCACAATGCAGACCATCGTAACGTCCTTAGCGACATTCAGAAATTGGCTGACCAAGTGTCTTATTACTGCGAAGATATGGAAAGTGTTCCTGGTACTCCATTGCGGAGACTACCTATTCCTATCGTGCACGAGAAATTGTCAACCCACTTCATAATAATGAAAGCATGGTTCGTTTATAGTTTCAAATTAGGTGAACCAAAACTTACCGAGTCAAAGCAAACAATCATACACAACTGGGCCTATGAGAGGAACATAGTCGTGGAAAGGCATCGTTTGGGGCTGCAGATAGTCCGGATAACAGCCGGCGGTTGTGTCAGCACGAAATCACCGGCTGGCGTTCCTCACAGTGCTGCGCCGGCCAGAGCATAAGCGGGTTGATGTGTATTTTCCCGGAGGAATATCTGCCCTTGGGGGTCATCATTGACAGACCCCATTGCCGAAAACCGATTCGTTCAGTCAACTTTCAGATGCCAAGTTGGGGATACCATTGTTCTCGAAGGGGGCGAAACGCTTAGCGCTCGCGCAGGAGACGATGTATGTAATCGCGATCTTTGTGTGCTTGCGACAGTGTACGCGACAGTACCAGGAGGAAGGAAAACATAGCGAAGGGATAAGATGTTACGAGTAAATACTTCATACATGAATCCGGAAGAATATCTAGACCATTCACCTGGTACATCACAGTAGCGTCTTCGAACAGCCCTCGAATGTCACTTCTTTCGAAGATCGCTCTCAAACTCCGCCCCAAAGGATTTCCAGCTCCTTCCTACCGGGGGGAGGGGGGGTTTCTGAATGGACCGCGCAATTCAATCACCAATTGATATTTAATCAAAATTTAAAAATTATAGCAAAATACTAAGGAAAGGCTATCAGAATACTATCAGATTAAAATCATTTCAAAGGGCGATATTATATCAAAAAATATACTATATCAACGCCAACACCATATCAGCGCTATGTCAGCGCCAATACGATGTCAGCATATGTCAGCGATATTAAAAACGAGAAGGCTACTGGTTCGAACCTTATTATCTCTAAATCCGTAGCTATTTTTAGATATTTCCGTAGCTCCGTAGATAGTTAAGAAGCTTATAGTCAAGCTAGAAAAAAAGAAATAAGTAGTTGGGTTGGGTACCTTAAAAAAAAGGAAAAAAAAAAAACTTAATTTTTTGGGTATATATCAAATACTTGACATCATGTCAACATCATATTAACCACTTGACATTATGTCAAACACATTTCAGTACAGATTATATATCACATTGTTTCCGTTTTGTGTAAATAATGTGAGGTACACAAAAAAAAATAATGTCAACCTATTGATATTATTGCGATATGCTTTTATAGTGCTTACGCCGTACTTTCAAAGACCCCCCCTCCCCCTGGTAGGTTTATGCTGAGGCAAGGCCAAAACCGCCGACCGAGACGGATTTGACCCTCTACGGGGAGCATTCCCAGAAGGAGCGACTTCAATGAGACCTTCCCATAAGGGAGAGGTCCATTTGAACATTTTGTGTGAGGGGCGCTGCAGTGTTCGCGAGCCGAGCCTTTCTTTTTTTCTTCCCAAGCAGCAATCATTACCAGCACAGACCATATCCTCAAATGCAAGGCAGCAATTATTGGACTGCAAATCTGGTCCCACTTCTGTACAGTGACACGGCCTACTACATGTACTCTGTAAATGTCCACCCATCGCCCGACGGCGACTCTCAGCTGTACTGTACCAGTTGACCCTGTTCCTGCTGTGCTGCATGTATGGCGTACACCGCACCCTCTTAGCCGAGAAGGGCCCCGTCGACATGTTGGGAGCAAAAGTACTTGGCCTACGAAGGAGTACGTGTGGCTTTATTTATTTTTTCGAAGGGAACAATAATGGTGAACATGGAAAAGATTAGGTGAAAGGGCTATCTTAGGTACCTGGTGTCGAAGCCACGCTGGTTTTGCATCTCTGCTCAAATATAAATCGATGACCTGAGGAATGCATCTCATGTGTGACTTGATCACTTTCGGCATTCCTTGATATGAAGACTTCCAACACATCCTGCTTTACTACTCTTTTTTGACCTAATCAGCAGCAGTATGACACTATAAACCATCGAATCCACTTTTGAGACTGTTTTTTCTCAATCCAGAAGCCATTTTCTGAATGCTATATGCTGGGTGAGACTTGGAATTCCATGTGGTCTGATGATGATAGGATCGATGTCTACCTTCTCTAGCTTAGGAACGAGCATCTGGGGTCCTGTCCGCTAACTTGAGGCAACGTTTTTGTGAGACTCAAATTAATGAATCTCCTTGATTTGACGTGTCCATGATTTGACACAAGGTCGGCCAATGGGCGCATGTTGGCAAAGAGACACGTGTGGCTGTTGAAACCGTGCACGATTCCAAGCAGCAGCGCGTCCCATGTCAAATTTCCATAGAACCGTCCTCAAATTTTATGTTGCATTTTGTTGCATTGCATTAGCATATAAAATTCAGAGCCCTGGCCTAAGCATTTGTAGGTAGCCCCAGTTAAGATATCATATCATTCCCAATTCGCCGCCCTCGCTCCCCCAAACGCCAGTCCCGAAAACAGTTTGTCCCCGCCTCCCAAGTACCCATGGCAGGAGCGGAGAAGAGGATCCCGCCATGAACAGCTTCGAGCCCCTATCGCCTAGAACAGAGCCCAGGCCAGCCCCAGCGCGACGGGCGCGAGGCCGACAAGGTTCCACACCGAGGTCCGCTGGCCGCCGTGCCGGCCAAAGTACCAGAACAGCGTCTCGCCGGCGTCCGAGGTGCGGGCCGAGATGTCCGGGTCGGCGTTGACCTCGCGGGTGACGATGGTGTAGACGTCGGCGAAGCCGATGTCGTTGCTGTTGAAGCAGTTGGTCTCGTTGACGACGCCCAGGCGCGAGTCGCCGGGCTCGACGAAGGTGATGTCGACGCACTGCAGTGGTTCACACGTTAGTAAAATTCCCAGGGGGCATGACAGGCGCGCAAAGGATGCTTACGGAGAAGAGCGACGCCCCGTGTATGGCGATCTCGACGACCTGGATGGTGGCGTTGTCGCCGGCCTGGACGGTGGTGTTGGCCGGCAGCTGAACCTCGGGCAGGCAGACGGTGCCCGGGTAGGGGTTCTTGCTGGGGCCGAGGATCTGGAAGGGCGATACCATCGGGAAGCTCATGTTCTCAGGCCCGCCGCCGGGGCCATCGGTGCCGAAGCCCAGGTTGACGTAGAGGAAGGCCGTGGCGTGGCCCTGGAACCAGCCCGGCTGGAAGGCGAGGGCGCCGCCCGTCGTGGGCCAGTAGGTCCGGTTTGTTGTTGTTGGGTAGCCACCGCCTGCGAGAGGTACTCGTGTCAGCTCATTGGCTCGAGGATTAGGTTGGCCATGTAATGTAGTCAAGGTTGACCCGGTGCCACAAGTGTGAGGATCATCATGAGGGTGTTTGATATGGGCGACTCACATGGATACATCCATTGCATGCCGTATGGGAATGTTTCGTTGGTGATGAGGTTGTCACCTCTCCAGCCCGGGTATGTGAGCACAGTGTGCGCGGATGATAGTGTTGCTGCGCTGATGAGCGCTAGTAATGTTGAGGAGAACATCGTGTTTGTGTGTGTTTGTGTGAGACCTCGGGAGGTGAGTTTGTGTTTGCCGTCGACAATCCTCGAATTTTTCGAGCTTCCCCGAAGCTGTACTCCTCTGTCTCGTTACTTGTGTCCTGATTCACTTGCTCGAGACGAGTCTGGTCCCCGCCTTCCTATTCAAATTCCGTAGACCCTGACTTCACGCTATGGGGCTGTTGTTTGACGGGTCGCGAGTGAAATCTTGGCGGTCGCAGGCGAAGAATTAAGAAAGATACTTCTCCCTAATGATATCAAAATGCAATGATGGGTATCTCTGTGTTGGAAAAGTGAAAGCAGGAGCAAAAGAGACGGAAGAAAAGGAGAGCGGCAGCCAAGGATAATATCAGGCGCAGGATAGTCGAATCTCACCTCTTCTCACCTGCCCGCATGGGCAAATCCGGGCCAGACGGGGGGACTGGGCAGAATAGCCATCCAGTGATAGCCGTCGAAGCTGGGTCCTCGTGCATGGTGCGGTAGCAGTGGACAGGACTCCATCAGGTCTAGCCCTGTCACCTCGCGCGTCCAGCCGCCGAAGCTGATGTGCATCCTGCCGTCCAATTCGACGTGCGTGTGGGTGAGGAGCGGGAGCCTGGCAGCAGTATCCGGGAGGGGGCACAACTGCGAGAGCAAATGGCCATTTTGCACGGCAATCTGGTCCAGATGCAACCCGGGCGGCTTTCTCCACGCGGACTGGGCCAGTCAGGTCGCAGAAGAGGTGTGCAAGCAGCTGCAGCTCGTGGGCCCCTGCCCCTGCCGTCGAGGTGGATCCAGCCAATTGCAGTGCCGAACGGGGCATCTCCAGCATCTCGGGAGGGCGACTCGCTGGCCGCCCTGGGTGAAATCCCCGCTGCGGCGTGCAAGGGCGTGCAGGCGGTCCATCACCAACAGAACGTGCGTGCGACCAATCGAGCGGTCAGCGTGTGTGACGGCCAGTTTGGGGGACCTTCTTTTGAGATTGATGCTCGAAGCATGAAGCTTCAGGCTGGTATCATGGGCGTTCGAGAAGCCGTGAAGACTGCAAGACCCGGCTTCAAGGAGAGCCGAAACCGATGGAGATGCCCTCGTGCCAAGCCTGAGCGACTCGACACATGTTGGAGAGAACGTTGCGGCAGCTAACAAAAACCGCGGGAGCCGTTGCCGGATCTTGAGTGGCGGGTCATTCGGCGAACCAGTTGGTGATGGCGATTAAGCGCCCGACATCCTCGCCTGTCGGTACGTACCCGGTCCACCTCACACGAGGGCCCGCGGGCCAAAAGATCTGCAAGCACTCTCCAAGGGTAAAGGTGGGGGCTATTTTTGGCAGGGGAGGGGGGCACCATCGCCTGTCTGCTGATTTGGCTTGTATATGGGCTCCTACTATGGCCTGACGCAGTACAACCATTGAAGAGGAGGGAGGCGACAGTATTTTAGGCCGGTGGTGAAACTGCAGCTAGAGGCATCGCGAGTTGTGGATTTATCTGCGTAGCCTTGTTATATCGAGGCCGTGGCCAGGCTCCATTTGTCGCGATGTCTCCTAGCATCGTGGTACGGTGCATGAGAGCTTAGGACATTGACACCTCGCTAACCTGTCTACTTGCAGCCCTGTCGATCGACAGACGCTAGAAGCTATTTCCAGATCTCTGGTGCGATGTATCTGCGGTGACGGCCTCCTCCTTCCGGCACTGCAATCAGGGCGTTCTGTCAGGGGCAGCTGCAAGGTAAGCTGACGGGGTGGCGACGAGCGCTGATGGTTGTATTTTCCAGCTGCCCTTCGTTTCCGATTAGATGACCAACCAATCCACCGAAGTTGGACGGCACGTATTTGACCTGAAGGGGAGCGGCCACAACGCCAGCAAACTTCGCATAGTTCGCAGCGGTTCGCTAGAGAGGCAAGCTGCCAATCTCTTGAGGTACGTAACGCAGGACGGATCGGGAGCTGTTGCCGTTGTCTTGTGTCTCTCGTTAGGCAACGTCGGCAACATATTCGCAGCCGTCACTTGGCAGATCGTGTGATGAAAAGTCGACGATTCAAGCGGACACAGCCAGAAGGATGAAGGCATCGTCGAGGGCAGACTTGATGAAGTGCGCGTGCTCTTTCCCTATTGTCTTGGGCCGGATGACTCAGCAAAGTCGTGCAAAGCTGGGGGCTTATCGGAGCTCCCCTGGCCCTTATCGCTGCCCCCTGCAAATATTGAAGCTCTTGGGCTTCCTTTGCTTTCCTTGAGGGAGTGAAAGCAGCGACTTCAGGATTCAAGCATACCTGTCATGGCGATGGCCCCTTCAGATGGTCAAGAGGATGACCACTCCCAGTGGACACGTATCGTTCGCAAAGGCAAGAAGCTCGGCCGCCAGGAAGAGGTCTTACGCCTTCCAGTCGGCGGCCCACCAGAAAACTTCCGCCCAAACGGCTCCCCACAGCTGAGTGTCGACGACATCAAGGCCGATCACAACAGGATTGCCTCCAAGTGGCGTCAAACGCAATGCTGTGAGCAACTGTGCCATATCATTAGAGAAAGGTCTTCCTCTCATGAAATGATCTCACGTGCTGTCTGTCTTGGAATTGGGGCCTTCGACCCCGATGATGCCTCTTGGACTGCCCAGCGGCGGTCTCACATCCAGCTGGCGGCATTCCTGGCCATGGTGGAGGCTTTAAGTTAGTTTTCTTATCAACGACCACGCCTCTACTGGCATACAGCTGACGTCTCCCGACAGAAGCAGAAAATGGGCAAGAGATCGAGACGATCTACCAGGAACCACGCTTTGCTCAACCAGACAAGGACTTCCTCGTCAGTCTAGGCGGCAAGGCTGTAGATCCACCTGGTGCATACGAGCTCATCGACGGGAAAACCCTGGTTTATGGCGTCCATCTCTACCGGGACATATGGGCAGCTGCCCTGAAGCAGAGTTTACCCGCAATGTGCGTCGGCACCGGCTGGGATATTTGGGAAGAGTAGGGCTGCCTGTTTGTAAGCCATGTCGGATGATAGAAATCTGCTGACTCCCCGTATCAGGAACCCAGGCGCCGATAAGAGTCCTGACTTTGAGCGCATCAGAGAGATGGATGCTGCCTTTGACAAGATCCCATTCCCCCAGGACGAACATAGCTCTTTCTCGAGCACCTGCATCTACTGGAACACAAAAGATGTCAAAGGAGAAGTCCCAGAAGGAGACGTCGTAGAAAGTCTACAACGTTTACGTGTCAGCTAAACCCCTGGAATTGTCACGCTCTGGACAGCCAATGCCCAACGGATTCGCGAATCGCGACTTTGTCCGGTATGCCGTTTGCACAACACGCAAGCCGCCGGGACAGCCCACTATCATATCCTAATATCTATGTGGCACGGCCATCGAATCCTCATATTGGAATCTCATGCTTGGATTCGAAACACGGGTGATCGAATAGCCATGTCAGCTCTGGGATCCTTCTATTCGTCTCAAGCCCCTTTCACCGCCGCGGACCAGCAGAGAGTTTTGGTATGCGAATTCCTAGTATTACAGGACGACTATCAACGTATGATGAAGTCGGAACTGCAGTTTACGCGCTAGAGCCCAGGGGGCCAATCACCACAACAGTCACTCGATCCTTGAGGTGGGATATATCTTCTGCTGTTGTCTTGGATCACGTCACTGACTAAGTCTCTATTTTTCAGGGAATAATTAACCTTCGCAAGTAACCGAGACGCTCGTACTGCCGCTCGTGTCACAAGGACGGACCAACAGCACAGGCGAATCACGCACGGCTTGCCCATGTTTTGGCAGTAGAAGGGTGGCAGAAGGTATACATTCGCTTAGGTACCTTGGATATATAATGCTCACATTTTCAATTGTCTAATTTTAAGCGCAGTTGGTCGCCAACTGCACGGTTGGCTGTCATAGATCTCGCCCCATTCTGCGGAGAAGTCATCAGTAGCCTGTGAGAGGAGTACAGTGGTACATCAATATTCCACGAGCACGAGCACATAGTGATGTAATCAAACGAAATCAATGCTGAGATGGTTGTCCCTTCTTCATTGGCATCCTACCTGATTCCATGCTGACCACCAGAGGCTGCCCTCCAGTATTTATTGTCTAGGTACTCAGGACGATTGAGCATTTGTTAAGCCTTGTCACATACACAGTCTCCCTCTGTCCCAGATCTGATCACTGGATCTGTAACAATAAAACCACATGTCCAACATGTCTCTCGACCTCCGTGCTCTAAACTCCCAAGCAGCCTTTAGAGCAATTTCAGTCCGAGAGGCTTAGGGACGTTCCACTGTGGAATGACATCCGTCCACTGGCAGCCAGTCGGTGCCGACCCATCAGTATTATACAGCCCCCAGCTGAGAAAAACACCCGTCACATTCTTGACAGTGGCCGAGCAGGCAAACCAGCTCTGAGGAGCCGCAGTGAGCTCGTGGTACACAGAATCTGCGCCTCATAGTCAGTCCAAGCTCAAGCAGGGATGAATTCCTTGTCCGGGGTGCATCAGCCATGAGCAACGTACTATTGGTGACTGCAAACTCGAACTGTTGTTCCCCCTCAATGGCAGACACATAGCTCACCGCCCCGTGCGCGTCCCCGAGCTGAGCGACGACGAGTCCGTAAAGCCCAGGAGGGGCAGAAACATCCGGGGTATCTGTGAGATTCAGGATCACCGAGTCGGGGAAGTATTCCGAGGAATCGTTAGTGTCCGAAGTGTTGCGGTACGCTGTGTCTGGTATCAGCCATGAGGGCTCTTTCGCAGGCATGATGAGTGGACCACCCAGGAAAAACACACCAAGAGTACCTAGGTACTCGCCCGAAGGTTTTGCCTGTAGTATGACACCGAGTCCTTCGAAGTAGGCTGCATCCAGCGAGTTGTATGTCCCGTTCACTTTCATAGCGAGCGAGAACACGGAGGTGGTGTCCGACTCCATGCCTGCGCTGCATGGCCCTGGGAAAGAGTGAGAGGCATGAATAGTGGCCAGCAGGCCAAACAGCACTGACGTTGCTGCGAAGTGCATGTTGCTAATTATTTTTAGATTTCAGTCGACTCAAGGTGGGGGCTTCTTAGTCCACAACGGTCATGGTTCAAAGGAGATGGGACCTCGTCGAATTTATTTCCGGCCAAGCCCAAGTCAGGCTTTACAATACACCAGCCGTCGCACTAGAACGGGAGAGCCTCGCAGGCGGTGATCCTGCCATTCCGTTGAACAATGTGACAGCTAAGGGGCTGAGATTCTGATCATTTGCTCTCAGGATGTGTCTCGCAAATGACCCATCTCACACTCCGCTCACGCTTAGCGTGGCTCACGGTTGGTTGGATCTCGACTGTTTGCTCCCAATTTCCGAGCTTGCTGGCTTGTGAGATGTGTGACCCTTCCGTGTCTTGTGTTGTTAAACTGTCTCCGGGTGTACATCCTTTTCTATAACCGGTGAATGCTTCCACATGTGTTATTTGTCGCCTGTCTCCATTAGCATAGACACTGTGGAGGAGGTTCGCTTAAGAAGAAAACTTCGAGAAGGGATTGAACAGTGGCCTCGAAAACACACATGCACAATGAAGCCGTCTTCTGCCTGGGCCATGTTGCTTTGGTCCTTTAAAGGTGATACATTGGTGGAAAATGATCCGATAGTTTTGTGATACAAACTGGCAGGGATGCCGAGCCCACAGCACCTACTTCTTTCCCCATAGTGACTGATCCAAATCGGCCTGACAACTTTAAACATATGGATTTTCCGAATACTGCCGTAGAGCTATATAGCAATGTTTACAATTTATTCTTTAGTTCTCAGTATTGGAATATTCTAGACACCTATGCTTATTATAAATACGGGATATCTTATTTCCTACTGTTTCCCTATAGTAAATTAGATATATCTATATATAGGGGGTATTACCCCTATAGTCTAAACTATAGCTAGCCTAATAGATTAAGCGTTTAATCTAATAAATTATAACCCTAAAAGCTTTACCCTACTTTTCTCTTAATTAAACTAATTAGAATAAATACCAGTTATATAATACCCCCTAAAGCTATCTCTCTAAAATCTTCGATAATTATATAATACCCTTTAAAGCTATTTTAACTAAAACCTTCGATTAAACTAATACCTTTACTAAAAGCTAAGTATTCTATTAAATTACCTAATTAGGCTAATCGATAAGCCCTTAACTAATTATAGCTTTCGATTTAATATTACCCTATTAATTAAGTCTTCTTAAGCCGATAACTATATAATCGCTTTATTTAACTTTATTTAAATACTTTTTAATATCTTAATTATTATTTAACTAATTTATCTAAAATCTATATTATTCGAAAACTCTTTTCTTACTTTATATCGCTATTAACTCGGATCTTAAGATTTCTTATTATATTAGCTTATAAATAATAAATAACCTTAAATTTTTTATATTAATCTATCCTTTTAATTTAATATAACCTTTTCTTTATTACTATTTCTATAATCCTTTATTTACTTTAGCAATAGCTTTTCTAAATAAATATAATATCCTAATACTTAATAATATAAAAAACTATATTTATTAAAATATAAAAATTAAAGCTTAATTAAAAAGGGAGAATATTATCGAAAATAAATCTAATTTACTTTTTTAAAGCTTAATTATAGCCTAAAATAGAAAAGCGCTTATAAATATTAAGCTAATATATAGATAAGCGCCTATTATATTTATAAAAAATATAAATAGTATATAAAAGGTATAAAATATTCTAAAATTCTATTATAAGCCTTCCGGCTTTATAAGCTAATATATACTTTATAAAAAGTTTTTTAATACTATTTTTAATAATTTTAAAAATATAAAGCAATATATTAATAAAATAAAGCTTTTTTTAAAGATTTAAAGGCAAATAATATAGAATTATCTAAGTAAGTTATTATAAGCTAAATTCTTTATAGCCTTAATAATAAATATTTTAAATTTATTTAAAATATAACTTAAAGTTTTTATTAAAATTCTAAAGCCTACTTTATAGATATACTCTTTTTTAGCCTATTAAATAAAAGCCGAAAGAAAATATTATAAAGTTTCTTAAAAAAAGCCTTATATATTAAAGGGAATAAGTCGAAATTTTCAATTATATATAGCAATTATAAGCTAAAGGGCTATATTTAGGAAAACTATTATTTTTTCTTTTTAAAAAAAATACCTTAAAGCTAAAAAATAAAAAAAGCTATTTGGAAAAAAGAAAAAATAAAAATATTTACCCTTTTAAAAAAGAATTTTAATAAAAAGAAATATAAAAAAGCTATAAAGATACTTTTCGTTATATTTATTAGTAATAATACTTTTAAAGCTATAAAAAAGTCTTTTAAAGCCGAGAATATAGCTATAGCTATAAATAATTTAAATAATAGCTATAATTAAAATCTTATAAATCTTTTAAATTTATTATTCGATAATTTAATAAAAATAAAGGTAAATAACCTATATACCCTATATATATATATTATAATAGCTAATAGCTTTATAAAAAATTTAAAATATATAAATTTTATAAAAATAGCTATAAATAATAGTATAAATATAATTAGTTTTAAGAATATAAGTTTATTTAATATTATAAAGCCTGCTAATAAAACTATAAAATAGGGTAATACTAATATATTATATATAAATTAAATAAGAAATATAATAATAAATTTCCTAAAAAATAATATTATAAAATAAATAAATAATATATATTATATTTTATTATTAGGCTTTAATATTATAAGCTATAAAACTATATTTTATATTATAAGAATTAAGCTAAATAGAAATAATATATCCTTATATAAAAAAGCAATTAATAAGCTTATAAATTAGAGATATTAGAAAAATAGATTATATTATATAAAGGTTAAGATATTAAAAATTAAAAATAATTATATATATAATATATAATAAGCTATAAGCTAAAAGAAATTATATATATAGTATTATAGACTAGGATATATAAATATATATACCTTAAAAATATTCCTTATTAAAAATAAAATATTATTTAAAATAAATAAGTTTTTATAAAATTATATTAATAAGTATAATATTTATTTAAAAGTAAAATATATAATAAAAATAAATAGGGAAAGCTTAAATAATAAAATATATAATAT
>JALPVH010000304.1:0-69341 GCA_023242295.1 Diaporthe ilicicola | reverse complement strand
ATAATTTAATAGTTTAATAATTTAATAGTTTAATAATTTAATATTTTACTTTTTATTAGTTTAATAATATAAATAAATTATTATAATATATAAAAGTTTATTATAACCTTTAAGGGGGCTTAGGCCCTCCTCTATAGCCCTTATATCGACCAGAGTAAAACGAATAGCTCCTAGGGCCCCGGAGGGGCTTCCACCTGGTTTGAAACAACCTGGCCCTGCCGATCACCCGTTGGGCGAGAACGACTAAGATGGACCCTAGCAAACAATCTTGGGGGGCCAAGAATATTCAAGACATCCATGGATAATATGTGCCTCCTTTCCACTTTTCGCATAATTTCTGCTGGTAGAGCGAATTCTTGTCATCGCAGTGATACAATATTGCTCAACAGGTCTCAGGCGACTTCATTCTGCGAATGCGCTAGCTTTTCCGACTGAACAGACAGAAACATCCGTCATCATTGGAAAAGAATGGGGAGCAAACGTCAGTCTCGCCACTGTGGCACAGAGCGGCCAGAGCGGTTACTCAATAGCCTAGTGTTTCCAAGGTGAGGCTTGGTGGACTTCAGGAAGAAAGTGGGCTACGCCCATCCGCCAACCATTCTCTTCCGCCGACCACCATTATCGTATATATCGTCCAAGGATCTCAAGAGGCCTGACCTTCACAATCGGTGGCCGGACTGGCGAGCAACCTACCTTGCTCGTCTGTATCTAACGCCCAGCCCGGAGACATAGCAGGGCCATCCCTTATATGCTGAGACTTCCCACCGGCATTTCAATGTTGGGTTAAACATGACTGGGGCTTAGATTAGGTGCTTAAGATCGCTCGGAAATAACACTCACGAGTGAGAAACAAAGAAACAATTCCAGAGGTTTCCTGAGAATGCGCTAATTAATGCACCTGATACTGGATCTTACGCAGGTCTTGACGCTGATACTCACTCTCTGGCGGATCAAACTTGCTCGGCCGTTCTCTTCCTCGGCAGTATTCATATCACAAAAGGCTATAGTACATCACAATTGTGTTGAAAGTCTCCCTCAATTTTTAAAGTAAGTATACACAATTTCTGTACTGTCTCTACTATTACACAACCACAGACCTAATTTTGCCTGAATTTCTTGAGGTAGGCACTCACCTTGTCAATCATTAATTGTGCTTGTGGTGAGTTCGGACGCGCTCTCACTAACTGTAGACATCGCCAATGTCTTGACGGCAGTACGGACAACGGGTAACCCTCACACCGTGCAGTGAAAGTGAGTCCTGAAGACAGCTTTTTCCCACTATGTGAGAACATGGAAGCTGGAATGAAGTCTCTCTCTCTCCGTTCTCGGGTTGAAGATCACCCTCAGGAATCACGACCTCGGTCTGACACCAACAGCATAGCACTAACGGACGAGGTCCCCTCCTTGTCTCCAACCACTCAGCTATCCGAGGCCAGGAGACCTCTTCGACGGTTTCTTCAGCAGATGAGCTTGGTGAGGTAGTCTCAACCCCATGAGGTGCTCCAGCTGGATCATTTCGGGCCACAGGTTGGGCTTCTGTTCTCTGTGGGGGCTGCTCTAGCTGCGGAGGCAGCGAGGAAAGCAATTCTGCTCGAATGTCGTCCGGCAGTGCCTGGAAAACTTCAGGATCCACTCCCTGAGGAGTTACGGGTACGCTCGCCGGCACTTCACCTGTTCCGGTCTGGCTTGTAGGCAGTGCATTGTGATTAGCTCGGGCCTCGTCCGAATCCTCATTCAGTTGGGACAAGACTCTCATTTCTTCAATGAAGTCGCGCGGGTTCTCTAGAGCCATGTCAACTCGTGAGCGGGGGCCAAAGTCATTGTGTGCAGACAGTAGAATTCCGTGGGCAAGCTCGCGAACCTCTCTGGGCTCGGATCTCAGTAGGCTCATGAGGACTTCGGCTCTACTTCCTGCATTTTGCTGTCCATTAGCTGGAGGTGGAGAGTCTCTCCTTTGTGATGGCGTAGCGGCTTCCTCGGTAGTTACGGGGTGGACGCCATCCCTGACAATCCAAATGAACAACTCTGGGTTGTCCAAAGCCGCATCCACAACAGCAGGGTTTGACTCACCAGCTGTTCTTATCACCCCAAAGGCAAGTTCTCGCACGTTGACGGGCTCAGCTGTGATGAGGTCCATAAGCCTTTGTGCACGGCTGGGGTTGTTGCTGGAGTTTGATGATCGCGAAACACACATGGTGAATGTCGGGAATATTGACTGGTGAGGATAGTCTGGCTGATGGGCTAGTGGATACGTAGAGTGCCGCGAGCCAATGACCTCCCTCTTGTAGTATTTTTGACTCTTGTCTGCCTTGCCGAGCCTCTCGGTCTCTTTGTCACTCAAATAATGCATTGTTGCGTCCTCTTGTTCTGCAGCCGAGGTCGAAGAAACTGCCTGAGGTATGGGTCACAAAAACAATTACAGAGTCTTGTGGATGTGACAAAGGCCAGACGTGCCTTTAGATCCCAGAGTAGGAGTTATTCATTATTCCGTCGATTCGGTAGTCGTTGAGGTCTGCCTAAATCGATGAAGCTGTAACGTTCAAGACAGTTGCTCCATATGCTGAGCTCATTTGGAAACCCGGGGTCTGGTATACTTTCGTCGTTGTCATTTGTGTGTCCAATTTGCCTAAGTAATCATCCGCCAGCAAGATCGACTGGACTTCCAGTTCGTCAACAACCTAAAGTGCCTACTCGATACTCATATACAGGCCAGGCCATCAAATCTGGGGAACGCAAGTGCAGTCATTGATAAAATAAGAAGACACAAATTTAGCCAAGTGTTTACATTGAAGATGTGGGCTTTACTGTCGGCAGAGATTTTAGCCGCCAAAGATAGCTACCGCGCCGTCTCCCCTGCCCCGGGAACCAGATTATCCGCACCCATATTCCGAAGCGCAAGAATTAATAGGCACGCAATAGAAATTGTGATACTCAATAGCATACATATCCTGCAGCTCAGCCTAGGCAGTTGGTATCAGTGACAAAGGCTCTTGAACTCAGCAAGAGACCATGGCAGCGCCAAATGGTCATTCTGACGGAAAGCCGGGAAATATGATCACGCATGAGACGGGACAAAATGGGAAACTTGCAAGCACTAAGAAGTTTTACATCTTTGGGCACAACATCTCTCACTCGCTCTCCCCAACGATCCACAACGCGGGGTTCAAGCACACGGGCTTCGACGCACACTACGAGATCCATGAGAGCCCGGAGGTGGACTCGAGCATCGCAGCCCTCCTTGCGGATCCCGATTTTGGCGGCGCATCAGTGACCTTCCCGCACAAGCTGCAGGTTGCGGGCCTGCTCGACTCCGTGTCCACGGCTGCGGAAAAGATAGGCGCCATCAACACCATTTACAAACAGGACGGAAAGCTGTGGGGGGACAATACCGACTGGTCTGGCATCACGGCATGCATCGACAGCGCCGGAGTATCCGGGCTCGCGGATGCCCCGGCGATTGTGCTCGGCGCGGGAGGTGCGGCGAGGGCGGCGTGCTACGCGCTGGTCGAGCTGGGGATCCCCAGGATTCTGGTGGTCAACCGCACAAGGGCCAACGCCGAGGCCATGGCCTCGAGGTTCCCGGAAGCGAGATTTGATATCTGCGAGACACTCGAAGAAGCGGCGGAGACGTCCGAAACCGCACCCGCCAGGGTTGTGATCGGATGTATCCCTGCGGACGACCTCACGGAGGACAGAATTCCCGCAAAACTCTTCGGAGGCGCAGAAGCTGGGATCCTGGTTGAGATGGCGTACAAGCCACCTGTCACGGGCATGGAAAGGGCAGCTTCGAAGTATCCGAGCTGGCGGATCTTCAAGGGCGTTGACGTCTTGAAGGAACAGGGCTATGCGCAATTCTCGATTTGGACTGGAAAAGAGGCGCCCAAGGAAGTCATGTCAAAAGCCATGGAAGAAGAGCTTATCAGACGGACTGTCAACAAGAAGCAATAGAGGATCTCTTTTTGAGCAAACCATAGAAACAGAGGCCGCCCCATGGAACGCATCGCACCGAGCAAGGTATCGAGGCAGAGTTGTCATTTCGCTATTCTAGAACCATTATAAAGGCATGTCCAAAGAGTCTTCACGACTGAAAGACGTTTAAATAAATTAACATGCCATCTTATATTTATGACCCCAAGAGAAAAAAGGAAATTTTTGCAGTCGGGTCATAGCAACTGATGGGCACAACCACTGCATATCACGACGTTTGGCTGCGACATAGAGGCACACTTTTAAATCTACGCATCAACTTCTGTGGTGCCTTGCGACCGGTGAAAAGCTCAAACTGCGAAATGCCCTGTTCAGGAAGCACATGCAAGCCGGGAACTGTGATCCACTCCTGCCTTCCTAGTTCCCGAACTTGCTTCAACAGAGGGGTTTCGTGGCGGTCGTAGTAGGCTACCTGCAAGTACGTCAGAACTGGGTGCTCGAGATCAACAGGCATACACGTGGGGAGGTGTAGGACTCACCTCGACGACCACTCCCCCGGTCTTGCTTGATAACCAAGACGAAGGAATTTCGATTTCTGGAGAGGGGATGCATGAGATAATTATGGTGGGCAGGCAGGCAGAGGCTTCCCAGTCCTCGTGCAGGGTTTCAATCACCCTGACGTTCGCAGGGCCGAAATACTCGTCTTCTTGTTGATCCTGTGACGCATGCGAGACCACCAGATCGGGGCTTGGGACAGAGTATCGCTTTCCATTATACCTAGCAGCGAGGGTCTTGGCATGTGCCAGAGTGCGATCCCATATCCATATGTTTTGCACCCCAAGTCGTATCAGGCTGTACACAGCCGCGTGAGCCATGCCGCCTGCGCCTAGTACCAGGCTGGTTGTCCGAGGCTTGACGGCATTGACGGGTGACAGGTTCCGGCGGACCATGGTGTGCATTCCGATCCAATCTGTATTCTCACCGTAAAGAGCTACCACTGGCCCTTTCGACGTCCGATCCAGCAGCGCGTCGTCGCCGACACTCCGCAACGGTATGACTGTGTTGACAGCTCCGATCGCCTGCGCATCAGGGCTTAGAAAGTCGATCAAGGGTATAATTTCCTGTTTAAACGGAGACGTAATGCTTGCGCCACCAAAGTTCGCACTCTTGGCAAGGAGAGCAAAATTCTGAAGGGACGGCGAGTCGAAAGCCTGGTACGTATGGGGCATGGCGGAGTATCGAAAAGCAGCATGTTGCATTGCCGGGGAAAGACTGGAAAAAACCCCATGACCAAATAACCCAAACCGCAAAGGCTCCAGCGCGAAGGAGGAGTATAGGCAATTTTGCGCCTCCTGGGCGGTGAAAAGCCCCTCCTCAAGTAGCTGTTGGGAGGATTCAGAAGCTGTGCATGGAGTGCTGACGACCGGCGTTAGTATTGGATTCAGGATCCGAGATTTGCGACCGAGACGGCCAGTATTGTATGCAATGACAGGAATCTGGCTGGCCTTGGACTCTCTCACGGTCTTGGAAAATCTTTGTGCTTCGAGATTGTCAGCCTCGGACAGGGCTGGCTGGCTGATGCGCACAAGATCGCACCCAAGATCCTGGGCTTGAACGACAAGTGACATGCGGCGCTCGCCCCTCCAACCGCTGGCATTGGCATTGCCGTCAAAGTAATTGCCGATGATTTTGCTGTGTCCCTTGGCCGCAATTATACCCTCAATGAGCTCCTTACCGAGACCAAGGTCAACGGTCAAGTACTCAGGAACAAGTCGCAAGGCGAAATGTGCGACCTGACAGTAAATATCTGCTGCATGAGAAGAGTCCGAAGTGTCGTATAATGCTCGTGAGGAGCCCGAGGGAGGAAGGATGTGGAAGATCAATGGAAGTCTAGAGGCATTCCGAATCATCCAGAAACATTTGGTGATATGGCTTGCCGCAGAGTGATCAAATGGTGAAGATGGTCCCAGAACGGTTGACATGTCTACCCTGAATTCGATCGCGTCAACGAGGCAATCTCGCTCACGCAGGACCGAGGCCATCTGAGGTGCCTGCTCCAACGGCACCTGGAGGGCGTATGTATACAACTTTCGTTCGATGGGTGCTAATGCAGTGGGCGTGCGAGCCTGGGCCGTCCAAGCCGTCGCGCGGCCTTGAATGCTGTAAGCCAGGTGCAGAAAGTCTTTTTGGACTTCCTTCAAGGCCAATGTCGGCACTTGCGAAGGAAGACTCGGTTCGCGCCCATTTTGACGCTGGTCCGGTCGACTGTCGGTAAGGTTGAAGAACTCAAAGTTGGAAAGAGATCGAAACGTTGGGTTACCGGCCTCGACTATGGCCGAGACAGTCGTCGCAGGGCATCTCAAATGGTGTGCGACGCCTTCCGAGTCCCTGAGAATGTAGACGACGGGGTTGGTCTTCGCAAAGGTGCGAAGAAGAGTCTGGCCTGATTCATCAACGCAGATCGGGCCGCAGACAATGACGGATCGTGACGGATTCTGAGCGAGGACGTCTTCCAACAGCTTCAGCTCTCGAGCGCGGCAATCGCTGTGACCGTACTTGGATGCACAAGCACGTCTTGAAAGGCCGGTTGTCTCGTGGAAGACGGTGTCGGCATCGATGAGACGGAAGCCCAGCGAGCTGGCTGCCAGAAGCCCCAAGGTCGTCCGCCCTGTTCCCCTGACAGAAATAAGGACAATTGAGGCGTCGGGCGCGAAGCTGCGTCCTGGCATGGCCGTTCATCGGCTCGGGCTTGCAGGAGACTGTCCAGGAATGCAGCGTTACTTGTCACCTGCTCGACCCTCTCTCTGCTCGACAGAGGTGCCAATGCCCAACTTTAGATTCGAGCCGCAGCGACGCGGACAGGTGGGGTTCCTCAAGCTTCATCCAGTCCGAACTTCAGCCACGACGAGCCTGAAGCGGGAAGCATCTGCAGGTCGCGGACCCCCTGCTTTGACTCCGGCTAAGACCTTTGCCGGTCCTGCTCTAGCGAGGCGACCGCCTGTAGACCTCTCCAATTCAGGCAATTGTGGGGAAGGAAGTATGGTTGGTTCATGCGGTAATCGGGCATCACAGCAAAGTCTGGCGCTTCTCCCTGGCAAAGCAGAGTACTCATTGAGTTTGCTATGCAAGGTAGCACTACTACGTGCAACCAATTGCGAGATCCCAAGGTCTGAAATTGCATCTTCCAGACTGCCTACCTGCTTGGCCGTCCAGGGGATGGACTCCAGGGGTCTGTTGACCGAGCATGTCATCCAGCGAGACATCTTGGAGGAAGAGAGACGCGGGAACAATTCACGTAGCCGGGAGGCCGAACGCGAAGCGGGCCAAACGCCTCCGTGTCTCTTTGGCATGCGCAGAGGTAAGTGAACGCTTCCGAGTTCGCGATCGCCGTCCCGAAAGTGCAAGTGGTTTGGTGGTGTCCAAGTCTGACGTCGAAACCTGCTTGCAGTGCCGCAGAAAAAAGGAGCGCTGTGATGGGAACCAGCCAGTCTGCGGATCCTGCAAGTCTCAAGGTCGCGATTGCTCCTACGTTCCAAGCCCAAAGAAACGCGGCCTCGCGACAGGCTACGTCAGAGGTCTCGAGATTCTTCTTGGGCTGATATTCCACTCGGTAGAGGGATGCGAGCACTCTATCGTGGCCATATTGAAAGGCGAGTCGCCTATCGCTTCACCCGGTGGCCGGGAAGAAGAGACCGCCTCAACTGTCAACGTGCTGGTAGATGCCTGGCGGAACAGTCCATCATGGAAAGAGCTGGAGAGGATTCTCTCGGCAGTCGAATCCGGAGAAGATGAGGAGCTCACTGCGCGAGATCTGCATGAAAGACTCGATGAAGCTCTAACAAAGTCATTGTCTATCAAGGAGCAGACAGCCACAAGCCCGATAGTACTTTCTGCGGCTTCGCCAACTGACAGCCTGGCTGAGTCGGTTGACCACGGCAGCACTTCAGGTTTTGCTGGGTCTCCCCCTCCTCCTCCTCCTCCTATTCCTCCTCAAGGGGATGGCGGAGTCTCGACCGAGAAGACCGGCGCCATCGAAGACCTATCGAGTAACATTCGGCCTGCAGGCTCATCTAACCTGTTACAAGATTGGTCTGAACTTCTGGATGTCTACTTCGCAAATACGAACTGTTGGATACCCATCGTCTTAAAGAAGGACGCTTTTCAGGCGGCATATACTGTCTCTACCGAGTCTAACAGCAACAATGTTAATCAGCTTCCACTGGGAGATCAGGCCTGTCTTTTTTCAATGCTGGCCTATGCTAGATGGACCCAGTGTATTACCATTGGAAAGATCGGCTCCCGGCAAGACCTACAGGATCAGTTCGCCAACATCTTTGCACATGCTTCACAGCTCATATCAACCTACGACAGTCGACGAGACATTGGCCATATTCAAGCCATGCTGATCTTCACGCTTCTCCACTACGCCCAAGGAAACTTGGGGCTAGCGTGGTCCTTCGTCGGCAGAGCTGTGTACCATGCTGTTGAGCTTGGTCTTTTAAAATCGGGAGTCACACAATCGCCGCCTCTGGATGACCGAAGCAAACGGGTCATACTAAGTTGCTTTGTGCTTGAGACGTTATTGTCGGCTCGCCTACATAGACGGCCATATTTGCGGACCTCCGACGTTCAGTCCGTGGGTTTACTCGACGCTGACGGTATCGAAGAATGGGAGCCATGGAGGCCGACGGGTCTATCGTCATCCACGATGACTTGCAGTCCACCGCGGCCATCCCATCAACCTGCAAAGGTATTGAGCACTTTCAACCTCCTGGTACAAACATCTACCATAATAAACTACAGTCTCCAGTGTCACACAGATGACAGGAACAAGAGACCTCCACAGGAATACCACGATATATTCCATCCCTTGCAATTCCAAGATCGCCTTGACAGCCTTGTTTCTCAATCAGAAGCACACGACGCATCCCCGCAAGCTCTGAATTTAATGCTGGCCACTCTTGCCTGTCTTCCACATTTGGTTTCCGCGGGCAGCGACGCTGGGTACAGGATTACCCCTGATACAAACCGGATTCTTGCTCGCGTGGCCGAAGGAGTCAAGCAGCAAGGCGCCGTCATACTCTCGCCCGTTTCCGATGTATATCTGCATATCATCGAGAGCAGAAACAGCAAAGCCACATCGCCTTTTTCGCGTGAAGCACTTGATTCCATCACAACTGTACGCGAACTCAGGGCGAGATACAATGAAACCTGGCGTAACAACATCTTGGACGCTCGCGACTCGGCTCAAGCAACTATTCGCAATCAGGCTGGACCCATTGCAGTCTGTAATGCCACCTCAGGGGTGCTGGGTGAAGGCTCAAATACTCATCCTAGCTCAAGAAATCAGTCAGCTATGAGATCAATGGCCGGTGCGGCAGATGGACATGGTACATATGCTACCAGCTCTCCAAGCGCTTTCGTTCCGCTACGGCCGGAAGGGTAGGTGATCCTCATAATACCAGAAATTAATGGAGAACTTACTGAAAACAGACTGACTTGCTCCCGCCGAGCTCCTCCGGATAATGCAAAACGTACCGGTGATTCTTGGTCGCCTCTCCTGAACCCACTAGACATGACAGGCTCCATCGATTTATTCAGCAGCCTTGTGTCTCTGGATAATGACGACAGGTGAGAGCTTGTAATCCTCCCCTCCTCTCCCTCCGGGGCTGGAATTGTTTTTTCTTCCTCTGGATTTGCTTGCTAAACGGGATGACTAGTAGGCCGGCTCTATCACAAGAGTTTGTGGAAAACTTAGGGATGTTAGGGGACATCAGCATGGATCCTGTGGAGTTTCAAAATCTTTTTATGGGCTGATACATTGGAAGGTTGGAATATGCGCGCGACCTGCGCCACTTGGCCACATTTTTGTACCAGACCAGAAATTCTGATGGCATTTTGAAAGCCTTTAGACTCCGAAACTGGAGGACTGAGTGGCATAAATACCAAGGGCAGACACGATGTGAGATGGAGTGGTGGCACTGGTGAGGGAAAACAGTGATTCACGAAGGGATCCCGGAGCCGCACTCTTGGGTAAACATTGATTCAGTTGTTATAACCAGATGGCACCGCTGATAGATCCAAGATGGTCAAGTAGATGAAGCACCCCCTCGTGCTCCGTTGGAGATATTGAATCACCATACCTACAGGTATGTATCTGACTGTTTGGAGAGTTCTTGCCACCCCGCAAAAGCTGCGTGACATCATGTCACGGTTGGCGAATTGGTACCTAGGTAGTGTCCTAAGTGTGTGGCGCTGGATAATGGCTTACCCGGGAGGTTGTGTTATTTGTCATCCCAGCTCTAGGAAAGCGACATCGCGACCTGGGAATGTGAGATTAGCCGACCTGTTCCGGGACTTCGGCGACATCGTCAAACCACTGCCAGACACCATGGCCACCTACCAACCCGCCATCCTATCTGCTTCGCTGGGCCGTGCTTGGCATCATGACCTCCACCACAAACTGAACCAAGCTGCCGCAGATGGTTTCAAGGGTGTGGAAATATTCTACGAGGACCTCGAATATGACGCGAAACGAAAGTTCCAGACCGAAAGCCCCGGCCCAGAGCAGCTGATCGAAGCTGCAGCCGGGATCCACAAGACCTGTCAATCAGCCGGGCTTGAGGTCATCTCCCTCCAGCCGTTCCTATTCTATGAAGGTCTACTTGATCGGGCTGAGCATGATCGACTGATCGAGAAGATTCAAGTGTGGTTCAAGATCGCCAAGGAGCTCAGGACAACCACGATCCAGATCCCAGCCAACTTCCTGCCTGCTGAAAAACTCACAGGCGACTTCAACGTGATTGCGGATGACCTCAGGCAGTTGGCAGATCTGGGTCTCAAAGAAGAGCCCCCAGTGAGGTTTGCGTACGAGAACCTCTGCTGGAGCACGCACGTCGACACGTGGGAGAAGCTCTGGAAAGTCTGCAAAATGGTCGACCGGCCCAACTTTGGACTATGTCTGGACACGTTCAACATCGCCGGCAGGGTCTGGGCCGACCCGACGTCGCCAGACGGCAAGACGCCCAACGCCGACGCGGACCTGAAAGCGTCCGTGAAGGCTTTGGTGCGGGAGGTGGACCTGGGAAAGGTCTTCTTCATCCAGGTGGTGGACGCCGAGAGGATGTCGTCGCCACTCGTCCAGGGCCACCCTTTCCACGTGGACGGGCAGCCCGCGCGCATGAGCTGGTCGCGCAACGCCCGCGCGTTCATGTACGAGGAGGATCGTGGGGCGTACCTCCCTGTCGAGGACGTTGCCAGGGCCCTCATTGACGGCTTGGGATACAAGGGGTTCGTGTCCATGGAGCTCTTCTCGCGCACCATGTCTGAGGAGGGGAGCGAGGTCCCTAGGCAACACTCGCAGAGGGGAATGCGAGCTTGGGAGAAGCTGACGAAACGTTTGCAACTGGATTCTAGGTAGAAACACAAGCAGCGGTGCTCAGATTTCTGCGCTTCAGCCGTAGCCAATTTTTTCACTCCTACAAATGTCAACCTTTCCGTCTTCACGAATACTAGTACCGGCTAAGTTACGCCCTTAGTGATTTTTGCACCGGTGGCGGACGACCAGTTCGTTTCAATGCCATCGCTCGCTTCCGCCATAAGACTACCTAGGTATGTAGGATCGATGAACTTGGGCAATTATTAGTGGATTTCCTTCAGTCTCCCGGAGACTTTCGAGTGTTGACCAAAAATGTAATTGAAGGGCTATTGAGCCATCTGAATTTGCATCCGCCAAGAGCTCATCACTGCTTCCAGCTACAGCACATTTCAGCGGCCCGGCCAAAGGCCTAGATCTCTACTTCACCTCCTTCCAACCAGGCACATGCCTGTCTGTAGAGAAGATCGTGCTTGTCACCGGACGGTGTCCCCGCATGGCGCCGATGACCAGGCATGTCCTTGAGGACCGAGACACCCATGGTGGCCTCTTGACAGTATGCCAGCATCTTGTACCCATCGGGGTACGATTTAAGCTTCTCTTCATCGAGCACCGGCACCCTGGCAGGGTTGACGGGTATCAACTTGTCCTTTTCGTACCAGTGGCGTACGAACCGGGCACCCCACCGGCCATCCTTCTTCTCAAAGAAGAAGATGAAGCGGCAGTCAGCTTCTGCGTCTACCTCAAACCCGTCTATGACGAACCTTTGCGTTATGGTCGCCTTCATCTTGCTGACTGCGCGCTTCGCGTCCGGGGTGATGTCGCTCGTGGTCCCGTGGCACCGGTGCATGATGAAGGCTCCCTTGTCCATACCAGCCTTCGACCCCTCAATGAAGTCGGTGTACTTCACTCGCCCAGACCACGTCGTGTATACGTGAGCGTCATCGTGAAAAATAGATGCAAAGTTCTCCCATTCGCAGGCGTCCCTGAACGTGAATTTATTGTCAGCGTCAATGCGGAACACGACCGACCCACACAAGTTTTAATCAGGGCTGACGAGGCTCTGTGCGGAAGAGAATCTTCACACATACCTGTAACACGGCCAGCCCTCCGCAAGTTCTCGCAACTTGAATCGCTCTAGCACCAGGTTGTCTGGACCATTGTTGCGCATGATGTCGCTTCGTGGCAACCAACCATCAGGGAGACTGTGCAAGTCGGGCATGTTGGGAGGAGCGCTGCTGGATTCTGGCTGAAGATTCGAAGGAAATGTCACCAAAAGGCAAAGCACTGACTGCTCTACGATGCACGATGAGATTCAAAATTGCTGGTATACTTGTTATTCAAGCTTCGGCTGGTATATCTGCGCATTCGCCATGTAACATTTTGAGGCCGGTGCTGCCAGTCCCAATGAGACCGGGAGGTGGGGCCGAGGTATAGCATACAGGTCCGGTTGAGATCTTTCCCGGCGCCCAACCATTTCATAGTGGACGCATAAACTCTATCACCGTCCTCAGAAGTTGATCCCTGGGCTCTCTTCAGCAGCTCGGAGCAACACTTTCCAGGCGCCCTCGCTGTCCAGCTTGGCGGCTCGTTCCTCTCCCGCCCAGAGCCGCCATTGTTTCTCGATCTGGTACCCAATGACGTGCGTCCCCTCCACCGTCGGCCATCCGAGCTGCTCCGCCAGCTTGATCATCCGGGTGCGCCTCGGCTTGAAGCACATGTCAAGCATGACGCCCTTGGGGGAGCGGCTAAGGAAATGCTCCAGGATTGCTGCCACCGTTTTCTCGGCCTCGGTGGCGGGTGGGAAGTCGGGAACGCTGCCCACGACGTAGTATGGAGTATCGAGGCTTGACGCCTGCTCCACAGATTTGACATGTATGATGGTCGGCCGTGGTTTGATGCGTGCTGTGTCCCTGGTCAAGTCCTCTACCTCCTTGTCGTCGCGGTTTAAGACGTAGATGGTCGTGGAGAAGAGCTGCGTGCTCAAGGCGTACACGGCGGCGCGGCTCGCACCACCGGCCCCGACGAGCAGCGCTGGCCTGCCGCTATCGCCTGGCTTTGGGCGCGTGGCTTGGTCACCCTTCTCGAGGAGGCATCCCTTGATCCCCAACCAGTCTGTGTTCGTCCCCACAAGCTTGGAGTAGTCTGATGGATCGCGGTATACATTGTTGCATGCCCCGATCGTTGTAGCCAGCTCGTCTAAGCGATCAAGACGAGCCATGACGGTGTTCTTGTAGGGCATGGTGACCACCAGGCCGGCAGTCTCTTCTGATCTCGCAAGCGTCATCAAATCATCCAAGCTAGGGCACTCGGTGCTGTAGAAAGTCCATGGTAGTCCGAGAGATTCGGCGATGTGGTTGTGCATAGGCGGCGCGATCGAGTGCTTGACTGCAACACCAACAAGATGAAGGGTTTTCTTGTCGTCCGAATAAGCCATGTTTGGCGAGGCGCGTTTGTTGTAATTAGCTAGATCAAGTCAATTGGAAAATAAGAACTGTTTGCGCAATTCGCTCCAAATCCCATGTGAAAGCACCTGGACCGGTAGGCGAACTTTATATTGCGGGGTTATGAGAAGAGGGCAAAACGTTGAACCCCTTGGGCAGTCGGGGGAGAGCTCGTGTAAGCCGGCCACTATGCGCACAGTGTGTAACAACGAGCTTATATTGTACTAATAGACCAGCATTTGTCATTGAAGTGAAAGAACTGCCAAATCAAATAACTACATCGCAAATTACAATGAATCGAATGTCTACCTAGTTGCATCCATGAGAGATAGCAGATCATCACAAATCAGCTCTCGCATCTTCTCCTTCCCAAGCCCGTCTTATCAATGCTCGAATGAACTCTCGCTTGACCCCTCTGGGATTCCGGTAAGGATTGCTAACGGCAATATCCGCAGCCTTGTCAATATCCTCAGCCCTCATGCCAAGCTCCTTCAGTGGAGGAATTTTCGGGTCGGAACGTCTTGCCTTCCTGCCATCTTCCGTTTCCCCTAGGATCGGAGTTACCCTAGGGTACTTCGCTACGCGCATAAGTAGTCGGAATGGCGATATGGTGCAGGCCGGTCCGAATATTCAGGGCTTTCACAAGCCCAATGGTGCTTCCTCCGCCAATGGACACCAGACTATCGGCTCCTCGACTTTATACGAATTCAAGAGCCTCCGTAGTGACAGCCACCGGGGTGTGCATGGTAGCTCCTGAGAAGATACCTGCGACCTCGACATGGCCCATGAGGATCTCTTGTAAGCCTTTCGCATGGTTCTCCTGCTCAGGGGTCGAAAGAAGAAGTGGTCGAGAAGCTCCAAGTCGCTTCAGCCCGTCTGGGCTATCGTTGATGGATCCACTACCGAAGACGACGCGGATCTGGTTCGGGTTGTATGTAAACGCGTCCATTTTTGAAGAATCAAAAGATGTTCGAGATGAGTTGCTGAGATGCTGGTTGCTTATTGCCATCGATGGCTGATGATTGTGGGATACGTGCGCCGCTCCGAATCTGCACAGCTCCAATGACTGGTAATCGCTCGCTGTAAAGATACTTCGGTCCAATTACGCCGGTTTGGTCTCTTGAGAAACATCTCGGCTCAAGTCTTTGAAGTTCCTGTTCTTACGAGCCCCGGATCAGTTCCGGTTAAGCCGGCTAAGAGCTTTTGCTCCTCGAAAAGGCAGCAGCATTGGTCATGGCTATAACATCAAAATTTAGGAAGGCAAGCGGTGTGATTGCTAGAGATTATTTTCGGGTTATAATTATTGGTCAATTATACACTCCCAAATGTAGCTTACATTAAGTTGTGGATTTTCTTAATCTCATCCCTGCCGGTCCCTTCCGTGGAACAGTTCTCAAGCAACACCATTCAACGCTGGATTCGGTTTCGGATCCCTAACATTCATAAGCACAGTCTAGTCCTAAAGGAAGCAGCCCACGGAGCGTTTGTGCTCAGTTTCGAGCGGAAGTCTATTGAGTTTGCCGGAGACTGTATTAACCATCCGCGTGGAACAAGTCCTGATTTCTCCTCGGACATTGATCCATCACCAAGGGGCTCCATGGCTTCAAACCAAGGGCACGCGAGCACACCGCTCTTGAAAAACCTCACCATTGACGACATCACCGAGAATGTTCATGCAACTAACTCAGGCTGTGAAGATGCCCGCACACGCTTCGTATTCGAAAGACTCGTCAGTCATCTACATGACTTTGCGCGGGAAACACGATTGAGCGCCGATGAATGGATGTGGGCGATTCAATTCCTCACAGATTGCGGCAGGATCTGCAGCGACACAAGGCAGGAACTGATTCTGCTCTCCGACGTGCTCGGACTATCGCTACTGGTAGACTCGATCGATCATCCGAAGCCGCCAGCGTCTACTAGTACCGAAGGAACAGTGTTGGGCCCGTTCCACGTCAAGGAAGCTGCTTCTAGCGACCTGGGCGCACGGATTTCCCACGATCCTGACGGTGAACCGCTCTTGGTGGTCTGCTCAGTCAAAGACACCCAAGGCCGCCCGATCCCAGATCTTGTCATTGACGTGTGGGAAACAGAATCGAAGGGCTTCTATGATGTTCAATACGCGAATCACTGGGACTAGATGGCAGAGCCGTGCTGAGAAGCGACAGCAACGGATTGTTCCACTTCGAGGCGATTGTGCCAGTGCCGTACCCGATCCCGGACGACGGTCCAAGAGGGTCGTTATTAAAGGTGTTGAAGCGTCATCCTTAAATTCCGAGTCACATGCATTTCATGTTCAGAAAAGAGGGCGCTCGTCACTTAAGTTCTAACACCTGCTGGATCTTCATTGGCTTACAAATGCAGGGAATTGTACCTTCGAGGAGATCCGTATGAGACTTCTGACGCTGTCTATGGAGTAAAAGACTCGTTGATCGTGAGTCTTGACAAGGCCACACGCAGTTGCGATGGTTTGGCGGCCAGATATGGAGTCCCCGAAGATTCTAGGCTCCTTACCTATGACTTCGTGTTGGTCACGGAAAAGGAGACTTCTGGTCTGCGCGATGCGGAAGCTATCAAAGCAGGAATCGGTCTGGGTATTAAATTCAAACTTGACAAAGGGCTGCTTGTAAAAGATGAATAGTGTATTTCTAGCATACGGAGGCTACCACGCCTTCACAGTCTTCGAGAGAGCAAATGCTCTGCGAGTGCTCTTTCCCGCCGGTGTACAGATCTGTTTCACGAAGCATACGAGTAAAGCCCGAGTACCCACTTCGCGGCCACGCCATCTCAAGTGCTATTATTCTCATGCAGTGGAGTCTGGTGATGCAGTCTCTTCGACGCCCTGACGCAAGGAAATGTGTGACTCCAGCGTGGACTACTATTTAGAATCTGCACAGCTCCGCCTCAATATCCCCAGGTCCGAAAGCGACTGCTATAGACAATAACGACGCCGATTTCTTATTTTGGGAATAACTTCTCGTGGGGATGTCCGGTGAGCCATCCAGCAGTCAATATGTTTCCTCAAGTACGTATGGGGAAAATTACTGGGAGGGGGAAGACCGTTCCCAGCACAGCGCCCTGCTAATTTTCGTTGCAATGGTGGAGGACCCCAACACCAAAATGGCTCTACCGAAAATCAAGGGTCTTCCTTGCTGCTTTGCCAAGGCAAGTGGTGAATGCACGTTATGAACTAAATCCGAAAATGCCGTTCGAGGAAGACTCTCGGGGTGCGATTCAATACATATGTACCTAGCACTGACTTCAGAGATGACCTTAACTCCAAAAACTCATCCGGCGTAGGAAAGTTCAATGTTGCCTTGCTGTTGTTGGAGTCGTTAGGAACAAGGCGGAGTTGTTAGTCGTAGTGTTTCAACCCATGCTCTCAGTGCTTAGCGAAGCTTGGTGTGCTGCATAAAAAACAAGGTCTGGTTCAGCGATGACATCACTGCCGACATAACATATAGGTACCTAGGTAGTCTACAGCCTGGTGAAAGCCCGACTCCCACTTGGTTCCATGCCTGCAGGATGATAGAGCCCTTCTGATCTTCGAACGTATAAATTGATTCGACTCATTTGATGTCCTAGTCTAGACCAACCCACGCATCAAACACAACACCGCCAAGTCAAGCAGGAGAAGGCTAACATTGGTCGTCATGGGATCCGCAAACCCGGATCGTGAGCCAACGCTCTTCGAAGTCCTCTCCATCTCTCCACGAAGCCTCGAAGGTCAGGACCCAGAATCGCAGACTAAGATAGCAAGGCAAGCATACCGTCGCGCCCTGCTCAAACACCACCCCGATCGCCAAGCGCAAGTGACCAAGGGAAATGATGCCGCATCACCGGACTCGTCATCGTCATCTTCTGAAACCAGCACGCAGCAGCACTTCACCGTAGACCAGATCACAGAAGCCTACACCGTGCTCAGTGACACGCAAAAGCGGCGACAATATACGCGCACGCTGCGGTCGCAGACCAGGACGACGGCGTCGTCAAGTACCACCACCGGTGCAAATCCCAAGAGGAGACGTAAGCCTGGGGCGGCGGCCTCGGGGGTAGAGACGGTCGACTTGGATGCTGATCTGTCCTGGGACGGGAAGCGGCGGCTATACTACCGCGCCTGTGATGGCTGTGGCAAGGCGCGCGGCTTCGGCTTGAGAGAAGACGACATTGAAGAGGTGCCCGACGAGGATGTTGAGCTGGAGCTTGTGTGCTCCGGGTGTAAGAGGGAGTTGAGGGTTATTGTGCCGGCCCTTGCCGACGAGGATAACGATAGCCAGGTCGGAGGACTCGGGGGAAATCCGGGGCTGGCGACTCAGCAGCAGCCACAGATGCAGACTCAGGCTGCTCAGAATAACAACAGTGTCCCGGAGCCGCCAAAAAAGAACAAGGGCTGGGGATTCCGGCTTGGGCTTGGGCTTGGGCTATCGCTTGGAGGAGGTGGAAGTGCCCGCGCTGGGAGATGAAGATGGACGAGGCGTGCTGGTGAAACATGCTTCGCGAGATATGACGATATTGATGATACCACGGCGTCTCGCTCCGGAGTCTTGCGTTCTCCTCTGGTATGTTCTAATTAAGAAGGTCGCTAGCAATCTGAAAACGGCTTTTCAGAGAGGTCCGATAGAACCGAGATTAATAATTGACTTGGGTCCAAACTATTATTTTGTTCATGATTTTGTCCTCTCACCCTGAATTTATTTTACGCGAGTAAGTCTCAAGTTGCAGCGTCGTGAAGAATGGCTGGTAGGGGCTTCATTGAAGCATATAATTGACTTATTGGACCGTTTGTTAGACCAGCTAATTTTATGACGGTATGACCATGTACAAGCACCCACTACATGAATTATTCCCTGTACTTTTCAAAAGAGTCGAATTGAGTCTCCAACCATTCACACAGACGTCCACGGCTATTGCCATTATTGCTGAAGCTGAATCAATTTCATCGACAACACAGTTCCGGATTCCGACAAGGCGGTTGACAACGAATCTGAAGTTTGTGGCACTGCGGATATCGAGCTAAAAAGGAGGTTCGAACAGAAGCGTAGTACACGTCTCTCGGACGGCGTGAGGACATCGGTTTGGTAGTGCCGTCTCGAGACGTTGATGCGTTGCGATGTGAGTCTTCTGGCTGATGGTGATTAGGCCGACAAGCCTGCAATCAGCTCAACTGGTACCGAAACGATTGTCCTCGAGTCTGGGGAAGAAGATGTAGAGGCTCCAGTGTACAGACTAACAGATGCCTAGGTATGTAGTAAGTCATGAGAGGCTTGTTGACATGTTGGCTCCCAATATCGAACATAGAAATTCAACGTGCATTGGGTCTATGTGTCAAGTGAGATGTGACCTCACACCGAGCTCATTACGAGCTGTGGATATCTGTTAGCATGACTCTGGCACAATAGCCAGCATTGCAATGAGAAGCCCCTGCTCGCGTATTCAAGGTTTGCACCGACGGCCTTGAGCTGTGTCCCTTCATTGCAGAAGCTGTTTGATGGATTCGGCTGTTTGTTCAGTCTTTCTCAGTCCGTCTGAGTGCCGACTTAGTCCTCGCTCGGACTCTTGAGAGCTGACGATCAAATGTCTGTGCAAAGACCTCGTCCAGATCTCCTGATGCAGTGGAAATAGATCCACCAGAGCGGCTCAGCATCTTGGCACTGAGCCTCAGTGGGCTGCCCAATAAGGCGTGGGAAGGCAGTCCATAGCCCCCGCATTACCCACAGGGCGACCCTGAATCCCCTGAATCCCCTGAAACATGACGTCCTTTGTGGCCGGGGAGCTGGAGGCCTGTTTCAACACCATCAGCTCGTATGCATGTGCTTATAGATAGTTTCTTTCTTGACACGCAAGCCAACGACCTGAAATTTTATAACCACCGTCTTCCACCCTGAACCGTCGCTACTTCAACTCTTCCGCTCAACCATCAGCACTCCATCTTCTACCAAAATGGCACCACACGAAGGCCTCGTCCACCCCAAGGAGTACGACATCAAAGACAGCAATGTCGAGCTCATCGGCAGCGAGATCGACCACCAGGTCAAGTACAAGAGCGCCACAACAGAGCCAGCCTGGAACGACGGCAATGTCGGCATCAAGCCGGGGCTGTACATCTGGCGCATCGAGGAATTCGAGGTAGTCCCGTGGCCAAAGGACAAGTACGGCCAGTTCATGGACGGCGACAGCTTCATCGTGCTGTACACGTACAAGGTCGGCGAGGGCGAGAACGAGCACCTGGGCCACGACATCTTCTTCTGGCTGGGCGCGCACACGTCGCAGGACGAGGCAGGGACGGCCGCGTACAAGACGGTCGAGCTCGACGAGTTCCTGCACGGCAAGGCGACGCAGCACCGCGAGGTCCAGGCCGGCCCCAGCGACGCCTTCATGGAGCTGTTCCCCCGGCTGCAGATCCGCTCCGGCGGCGTGCGCTCCGGCTTCACCCACGTCGAGGAGCAGCCCAAGGAGGAGGCCACCACGCTGCTGCGCGTCTTCAAGGTGCCCGGGTCCAAGCGCGACTCGGTCGTCGTGCACGAGGTCGCACCCACGTGGGAGAGCCTGGACGAGGACGACGTCTTTGTGCTCGACAAGGGCGACAAGATCTGGGTCTGGCAGGGCAAGAACTGCTCGCCCATGGAGAAGGCCAAGGCCGCGCAGGTTGTCCACGACATGACCATTGCCAAGCATTTCGACGTCGAGGTCCTCTCGCAGACCGAGTCGCGGTCGAGGCTCGTGGTGGACATGCTCGGTGGCGACAGGGACGCCGCGCCGGCTGCCGAGGAGTACCACCGCTCGCGGCCCCTGGCGAGGCCGGCAGAGGGGCGCAGGCAGAAGAAGCTGTTCAAGCTGAGCGACGAGTCGGGGCAGCTGACCTTTGAACAGGTGAAGGAGGGCTCTTCCATCTCGAGGTCTGATTTGGACGGCAGTGATGTCTTCATCCTGGACGACGCGGGGAAGACGATCTGGGTCTGGCAGGGTAATGGGGCGAGCAAGGCGGAGAAGGCGGCGTGGCTCAAGGTCGCGCAGGCCTATGTTCGGAAGCTGCAGGGCGGTGATGACCAGGAGGCGCATCTCACGCCAATCGCCAAGGTTGTGGAAGGCAACGAGAGCCAGGCTTTCTTGCGGGCTGTCACGACATGACTGGACCAGGCTGTTGAAGCGGCCAGATGAATGGGTCTATGAAAGTATTTGTATGTATGGACAGCGGGTTTTGCTGTATGGCAATTCAAACATGTCCCACCTTGCCGATGAGACTTAGTAAAACGTCTTAGTGAGCAAATCTTAGACCGTTTCACGCATCACAGGCTCGACGATCATGCTCGCAACACCATTTCACGAAAAGCTCATCCTTGACCAGCAAAGTTGATGTGGCCTCTCAATATTGAACTATTTTCCCGGCCGTGTCAGCACTGCTATGAATGCTGGGCCCGAGGAAGTGTTGTATCAACCTGCCTCGTCTCGGCCCTGTCAGCGCGAATGACCTGGATTGTGAAGAGCACAAGACATGTGATATATGTTACCTCCGTTCCCATCGGCAGCAACGTCAAGTCACAAAGGTTCAGGTGCGTGTAGATTCTTGCCCACTGGCCGGTGGCCCAGTCTAAGGATCACCTTGGACGGCGATGTCGAGATCATTAGCCTTTGGCTGTCCGCCAAAGGAATGCATGGTTTGTCGACTGTATAGTTGTGGCACCCCATCCTGGCGACATTTGGGATGTTTCGCGGCCGTCTCTCGAATTAGCTCCGACTCCGGTTAAAGACGTGCATTCAAACTCATTGAGTAGCCGACGATGCATCCTGACGGACATAGAGATGCCATCACGAGACGAGCAGAGAAAACCATATACTCTATCGGACGTTTTGTCTTGGGTATCTATCTGATGGGACTCGGGTGGAAAGGAAAGTCTTACCTCCCCGAAGCATATCATCAGCCATCAATTTGATGCCTTGGAAGAAGGATGACAATGGCCTGCCCCGCACCTGCCACAATACATGAACTTTCAAAGGTATGCATACCTAATTAGGCTGACCTGCCCTGCACAACGCCGCGAATTGCGATGGATGCGTGCCCTTCAAGGAATCCAACAAGCCGACCCCAATGCCCAAAGATTTCCCGCCGCGAACGCCGTGCTGATTGTCTTGTGCCGGGTCGAAGCCTGCTAGTTTGCAAAGATCCTCACATTCAAGTCGACACTGCCCGTCGCTATGACGCAGCGGATCTGCACGTCGTCGGCCGCGCCCTTCTTAGGTGTCGACGTCCCGTTGGTGCCATTCTTGTCCCCTTCTCCATTGACCGCGGTTGGACCCTTGGCAACGCTAGGTGCCCACCTCAACGTGCTCACGAAATGGTCATGGACGTCCGTCAGGGTCTTGACACATTTGCCCTCCTGGGTCAGATCCCAGCAGCGAAGGGTTTTGTCATCACTGACAGAAAAGAGGTACTTGCCACCGGGATGGAACACCAAGGCCCTCACCCAGTTGTCGTGACCCGTCAAAGTTTTGATACATGTTCCTCGCGCATCCCATACCCGTATTGTCTTGTCTCTGCTACCTGTTGCCATGAACTCTGCCGTTGATGTTGCCGGTGGTGGCTTCTTCAGGCCTGCGAGAGCCGCCAGATGTGGATATGCAGTGGCTGGTGCCAGCATGGCGCATTCTACCACGTGCTCGTGGCCAATGAGCGTCAATTTAGTTTCCGGAGTCGACATTGATATGTCCCATAGACGTGCTGTTTGATCATTACCGGCTGAAAGAAGGTACCGCCCGTCGATAGAAGGGCAAACGTCGCGGACCCAGTCTGCATGGCCGCTCAATGTCCTCACGCAGTATCCCGTGCTGACGTCCCATATACGCAGGCTGTGGTCTCTCGAGGCAGAAACTAGAAGATTGCCAGAGGCTGGAGCCCCAGCTGCGCCCGAGGGAATGAATCGGACAGCCGATACACTGTGATCGTGGCCGGGGAGGGTCCGAATGTTCTTGTACTCGTCTGATGGATCCCATAGCTTGATTGTCAGATCGCTGGAGCAGCTTGCCAGAAGTGTTCCGCCTCTTGGCCCGCCAAAGTCGACATCCAGCACGGCCTTGGTGTGTCCCTTGACCGTTCGTTCAAGCTCCCCCAATTCCCAGTCCCAGATCTTGATGGTCGCATCCTCTGAGCCAGATGCCAATGACGAGAAAACGGGATGGAAAGCCACACATGTGATGGGGCTCCTGTGCGATTGAAGCGTATGCCGTGCCGGTGCTTTGGGCAGCCAGCTGGCAGGGTCCTGGTTCTTCCGCGAGAGTGTCGTCGGGGTGGCGTTGTCGAGCTCGGACTGGAGGGAGGTAGCCCGAGACTCAAGGTCCATTATCTGGCCATTTTTCTGGTCAGCATCTCAAGGTTTTCTTGGCTGGCAAGTTGTGAGAAGAGAGGTGGAGGAGTATTCGTGCCTTACCTTCTTTTGTAACCGAACCACACTGGTCCATTTCTTCTCGAGCAGCCCTTCGTATTTCTTGACGGTGTTGTTATCGAGGACATCTTCGCCGAGTTCTAGTTCTTGTCGCAGGGCTGCCGCCGTACTAGGAAGACCGTTTGCGGAGAGATATGCGATGATAGACTTGTGCCTGCCATCAGCCCTTAGCCCTCGTTGCAGCCACAGCAACCACACTTGCAGGCTAGGAGGTTGTAGACTTGCAGCTCATCAGCCTGACGGCTGGTCAGTATTCGACTTGTCATGGTATATGTGTTCGCAGTCAGACTGCCTCTCCTCGTGTCGAGGTCGTGTCCTCCAAAGCCGCTGTCAACAGAAATGTTTCTCGTCTACGAGGTCGATGCGTGTCCGTGTCCGTATACGTGTGCGAATCGATAGGTGGGATGCGTTGCGGGCGCAGTATTTGGAAAGAAGGCCGATGGTAGTTTTCGGCGTCGAGTCGAACAACCGGCCTGCTTGGGTTCTGAGTGTCTCAGAGTGTATCGTCGTGCTGGAGTTGAATGTTGAATCGAACGGATGTTGAGGGCGTTTATTGACTTGGGGCCATATTTCGGCGGGCGGTCTAGAGACAGAAAAACGGAGGCTCAGGAGGGGAGCTTGGCTGTGGACGTGGTGACTGGGGACACTGCAGACCTGCACCAGCACAGGTGAACGAATGGAAACGCCACACACACTCACACGCACACTGGGAGCCAACGGGCGGACGTCGAGCGCATGAACCAGACTGGACGGAACTACGTAGTCTAATCAGACAGCGGGCGTATCGCATAGTCTACAGAGGGGCAGGTTCAATGATGCATTCGTCACTGCTGTTTCGAATCGAGAAGTAGGCTGGCTTATTAGATGCATCGCTCATCGATGATCTTCAATGTGCGTAGCCTGGTCTGCTGTAATCAAATTGACGGGAGTTGAGCTGCAGCCACAACAGCAGTGTGCATGAGCAGTCACGCATTTGAGGTCAGAACTGAACTGAACGTTATCCATCCCTGCAGGCCGTGCTGCGACAGACTCAGCCCATGCAGCAGCTTCCCCGAGCGGTCACAGCCGTCGACCAGCTGCTCAACAGCTGAGAGTGGAGCTGGCCAGCGCCTACGTCACCGGTCCCCCGGTAATGATAGGGGCTCCTCATTGGGCAGCGACGCTGGGTCTTGGCTGCAGCGCAGTGCAGCAGTGAGAAACCTTGGAAATGAGATTGCGGGCAGTCAACTGTCAATGGATTTTGGAAGGGAAGCGCGAACACGCCAGACACGTCACGCTAAAAGTGGCAGGCCTGTACAGAGTACTCTGTACAGTACAGGCATGTGTGCCATGTATCTTCGTATCTGCTTTGTTTATGGTGTGGTCTAGAGGCTTGTCATTTCGGAAGATTGATGAGTGCATTTTTTAGGGTTTGTCTCCCTTCACTCGTAATAACATGCAAGCAAATAATGAAGACTCACTTCCTTCGAATGACAACCAGCCCATTTTGTCTTTGCTGAACTGCTTCAGACCAACTTTGCTGCCCAACAGGCTCAGCTCACGATAGATGGTCCCACTTCTCAGAGCCCGGCCCTGCCCTGCCCTGCCCTGCCCTGCCCTGCCGGCAAAAAGCTAGAACCCTGCCTGCCCCTCGGAACGGCTAGAAACATCTGGACACCGGATCGATCGTTGCCCTGGCAGCCCTGGCAAAGCGTGGCACCTAACCGACAGCCACTAACAAGTCGCTGCATCCTTCCCCTGGCCTGGCCTGGCCCCTGGTCGTTACTCCATCGGATCCAAGGCCAAGGGAACGAACAGAAACGTTGATTCTGCCCGTTGACGTCCAAGCTTTTGGCGACCGCAACTTGCAACCAAAACAAATCGACGCCAAAGAGAGAACAGGCACACGACAGGCACGATATTCACCGTAAATTCTTCACCGAGACACAAGAACAAAGCACGCTCCCCGATCTGCAGCCGCCCTCGCCTGCCTCAGCCCGCCCGCCTGATCTCTCAAGCATCAAGGCGCTGTTTGCTGTTTGCGATCACTTGGTACGATGCCCCCCGTCTCCCAGGCCAACGGCGCCACGTTCGACATCACGGAGTGGCAGCCACCATGCCTGGCTTAACATATCGCCAACATCATGGCCCGCAAGCTCTGGTCAACGGTCCACAGGCTAACACGATGCATAGCTCGAGCTCTTGCAGTTCACATCGATCGCGACGACCCCGAAACCCACCCGCCGACCGCCCCTGACTCACCAACCTTTAGACACAATCCTGACAATACATCTGCCGACCCGGAGCCACTCAATATGGCTGATGGAGAAGAGGACTACAGCTCGTTGCCTCTCACAGATCGCTGGGTGCACAAGGTATGTTGGACCCGAGAACCGACCAATTTCGTCCATACTAGTATAACAAGGGCAAGGCCGGACGAGACTGCCCACTGGCGACGCGCACAGTGCTCACAAGACTGGATGCTAACCGCAACCTGCGTCGTTGCAGATCTGGAAAGTCCGAAAAGGAGCGTATGAAGAGGCTACCAAGCAATTCGAGATAAGCGCCGATGAGTACGATGCTGCCTTCCAACCGTTTCTGCGAGATTCATCACTATGGAAGGGTGCCGTGGCCGATAGCAACGTAGCAGCCCAACAAGACGGCATGGCAGCATATTGCGCATTCTTGAAATTCGGTGGAAAAGAACATGGCACGAGATCACGAGGCGTCACAGTCACACCAATCTGCGAGAAAGGCCTCCCGTCCACGCGGGCCGCGACAAAGACCTCCTCCATCGAAGCTCTGCTCCTCTTGTGCGAGGTCGACGTACCGAACCACGTCATTGAGGATATCCTCCCTGTCCTCTCCGCAAAACAACCAAAAACTGTAGCCGCGGCGCTAAATGCCTTGACGGCCATATTCCACAACTATGGCTGCAAGCTCGCCGACCCGAAGCCAGTGCTGAAAGTCCTGCCAAAAGCGTTCGGTCATGCTGACAAAAATGTGCGGGCTGAAGCGACCAACTTGGCAGTAGAATTCTACAGGTGGCTGCGAGAGGCTATGAAGCCCATGTTCTGGGGTGATCTGAAACCAACTCAACAATCAGATTTGGAAACACAATTTGAAAAAATCAAGGCGGAGGGCGCCCCGAAGCAGGAACGTTTGTTGCGTACTCAACAGGCTGCCAAAGAAAAGGCCCCGGCGGCCGGGGCAGATGAAGGCGGCGGAGACGACGATGAGGCCGAGGAACCCGAGGAGATTGACGCGTTCGACCTGGCGGAGCCCCAGGATGTTCTCAAGGGCATACCTGGGAACTTCTACGATTTGCTAGGATCGTCCAAGTGGAAAGACCGCAAGGAGGCCGTCGAGGCGCTTTACGCGCTTGTGAACGTGCCAAGGATCAAGGACGGGGACTTCAACGAGATCAATCGGTCCCTAGCGAAATGTATGAAGGATGCCAACGTTGCAGTTGTCACACAAGCAGCGCAATGTATTGAGCTCCTGGCCAAGGGATTGCGGAAGGGCTACGGAAAATACCGGGCTACCGTCATGCAGCCTATCCTGGAACGTCTGAAGGAGAAGAAGGCCGCCGTCCAAGACGCTCTCGGTGCAGCACTCGACCAGGTCTTTGTCGCAACAGGCCTGACGGAATGTTTTGAAGATATTATGGCTTACCTGGTCCACAAGAATCCCCAGGTCAAGGAGGGCACCATGAAGTTCCTCGTGCGATGTCTGCGGACAACCAGGGACGTGCCAAGCAAACCAGAAATTGGACAGATGGTGGAAGCTGCAAAGAAGCTTCTGGCAGAGTCCAGCCCTGCACTTCGTGAGGGCGGTGCCGAGATATTGGGTACCATCATGAAGATCATAGGTGAGCGGGCGATGAACCCACACTTGGAAGGTCTCGACGAAATTCGTAAGAGCAAAGCCAAGGAGTTCTTCGAAACAGCAGAAGTCAAGGCGAAGGAAAAGCCGAAAGCACCGCCACCGGCGGCGAAGCCACCTCCCGGGCCCACCAAGAAAGTCGTCAAGAAGGCTCCCGCTGGCCTAAAGAAGGCCGCACCCGCTGCAGCGCCACTGCGAGCAGAATCTCCCCCATTGGCACCACAACCGACAGCGAAACCAGCAGGGAACAAGCTTGGCATGCCAAAACCCTCTGGAATTGGAGGTCTCAAAGCACCTCAGAAGAGGACGCTCGCAGGGCCCGGTGGCCTCGCATCACCACGGCGACCTGCAGCTGTAGCACCTCCACCGCCCGACGAAGACGAGTACGAGGAGGAGCCAGCACCAGTGGCCTCTCCGCCTCGACAACGACTTGGGATGGGCCGTGGTGGTCTCGCTGGCCGCTCTCTAGCCAAACCATCTGCAGCACCGGCAGCCATGGCCCCCGCTGCCGAACCCGCTCCTGCCGTCCCAGGTCTAACTGCGTTGGAACGTGCAGAGCTAGAAGAGCTCAGGGCCGCCAACGAGGGTCTGTTGCGGCAAGCTGACGAGTCCCGCCACGAGCGATCCAAGCTCATGTCCGAGATTCAGGAACTGAAAAATCAGAATGCTCAGCTCATTGAAGACCATACCCGTGATGTCCTGAGCATCAAGGCAAAGGAGACGCAACTTGTGCGGGCGCGAAGCGATGCAGAAGCAGCGGAGAGCACCAATGAGCGTCTGCGAAGGGAGCTTGACCGACTGAAGCGAGCGCTTAGTAAGTCTGAGCAGTTCGGTATGCAACGCGATGACATGTTGAGTCCCACGCTCAGCACGGCCAGCCCAACACATGAGGAAATGGGTGGCGGTTTCCGGGACAGAGAGGGCAGCTTCGGAGGCGGGTTGCATAGGGCAGCGAGCAATGCGTCTAGGAATCGTACCTCATATGCTAGCAACCTGTCCGAGGAGAAGGAGAATGGATATGGTGCCGATGTTCCCCCGCCATACGCCAGGCACAAGGCCTTGAGTCCTGAGCTTGGAAGATATAACAATGGCAATGGGGCTAGCTCAGCCAGCAGTGGACGAGCATCTCCGGCTAGGAACTACAGGAGAGACGTCCACTCAGGTGACCATTCATCCGCTGCTGGAGGCGCCGGCGGAAGCAATGGAAATGGGGCTGAAAGCTGGAAGAGGGCTGCTGAGGTGACCAGCCAGTTGAAAGCAAGGATTGAGCAGATGAAGGTATGTCTAAACCTCCAACACGTGATTGATTGTTGAGGTACCAAATACTAATGTCACAACTTGTAACAGGCTAAGCAAGGGCTTGCGAGGCAGTAGGTCCTGCACAAATTAAGCCCGACCCGTCATCATCGTGGGAGCATGCGTGGTAGACCTCGATCGTGCTCGAGCATCTACGGGCCACCAGGGGAGCCGCGGTCGTTCTGGGAGCTCTGACGGATTTTGTTTAGAGCCATCGTAACAGGATTCTTCTCAACTGGATGAAGTGTGAAGAAGGAGGGGAGGTTCGAGCATTTTCAGGGCGTCTGTGCGTGCGGACCTTTGGGGAAAAGGCCTGGTCAGCGAGGCTTGTACTGATTCCCTTCTCTAGCACCTTTCTGCCGGGAATGGACTGTTTTGTTTTGATGCGCACGCGTGGGAGGGTCTTGGTAAAGCTTTTGATACCACTTGCGGTCTCACTGCCGCTCATTGCACTTGACTTTACCAATATCGTTTGAGGTTTATTGTTACATGTCTTTGCGGCTGCAACTGAGGTGTTCTCGTGCAACCACGACGATGTTATCGCCCGGACGGTCGTTCAAAATAGACTTGTGAAGCACGATACATGGGGCCTGTCAATGGGGCTGCGGCGCTGAATTACGTGATCCCCACCCACTTCAGGTGTGCCCCACCACTAACCAACAGCACTGTAGGCCTCAGTTGACCACTCGTCTCTGGAGGGCGGGCATGGGTGGAATTCAACTGGACACACCCATGACATACGGACAATCCGAAGCCCAAAGTCCGAGGCATTCTTGTATTCGATCTTTCTTTAGAACATGGACGAAAAAAAGAAACAATTCCGAGCACTGGGGTCGTGAGTCCGGTCACCCTCAGCATCCACACAGCGCGGCCCTCGCTTCCAATACACATGCATGTCGGACCTTCACCTCGAAGTCGGCCAACAGTACCTCACTTTCAACTTCGATGTCACAGCTCCTAACCTCGTTCTTGCGGGAGATATTGGCCGCCTTGTTGACTACGACGGCTATGTCTCATTTTGGCAGAAGCAAACCGCTCGCTACAACCGTATGTTCCTTGTCCTCGGCAACCATGAGTTCTACGGTACCGTCTGTCCTTTGAGGCTGGGCTTGCGCGGACACGGGCGCTCGAGAGGGAGCCGATCTTTGAAGGAAGACTGGTCCTTCTTCAGCAAGAATCCTTTTGTTTCGATGAAGAGGGGGCTGTCATTCTGGGCTGTTCCCTCTAGCCGTTCATCCCAGAGGATTCGGCGCGCGCGGTTGCTGCTGTTGTGAACGACTTCAAGAAGATCGAGGGCTGGAGTATCGAGAAGCACAATGCCAACCACGCGGAAGACCTCACCTGGTTGCGAGATGAAGTCCAAAATCACAATGCACACAACAAAACTCTAGTTGTGACACATTATGCTCCTCTTATCAACAAGACAGCCAGCCCGCAACACAAGGGCAACTCGATCAAGTCCGCTTTTGCCACAGATCTTTTGCTCGATATGACAGACAGTCTCTGGTCACTGGTCAGATACTGGGTCTTTGGGCACACGCACTGGACGACGCAGTTCAGGGTGAAGGATACACAGGTGGTCAGCAACCAGCGCGGATACCAGGACGTCTTCCCTGGGAACAACGTGCGTCTCACAGAGGAATCCTAGGCGCCAAATCACACCTTTGATGCAAAAAGGACCATTCAACTATGACATGCATGTCTATAATGCTAGTCTATACTACACTAGGGCATCTTCGTCCATCCAGTACCGCTCCCAGTACGCCTTCCACTGGTCTTCCACGCCCCGCAGCCATTCCTTCAAGGGAACCTCGTCGCCACCAATCCTCAGCTTACCATCTTTAACGCCTCTCCACCCTTCCACCGGCGCCCGGACGTGCCTGTGGCCCTGTGGACAGATAACGCGCCAGTCGGCCTCCAGCTCGCCCCTGTGGCGCGCGGCCCGCTTGTCGAAGCACTCCTCGCAGATGTCGCAGTCGATGCAGTAGAGGCACCGGTAGGCGCCGCCGTGTGCCCAGTCGAGCACGGTCTTGCGGCAGTAGTTGCACCAGAACCCTTCACTTCCCAGGAGACCCTCGTTCATGGGGTTGCTGCTGTCATCGTCACTACCTCCTGAGACAGCAGGCGGTGCGGCATCTGCGACAGTTAGTTTCGGCTCGGCAACGGGCGTTCGTGGGCTATTAGCTGCGTTGTCATCTCTGCTCGGCTGATCTTCGCTTGTCGATGGTGCTTGCTCCACCAAAGCCTGCTTCGCGAGATCACTCTTGCGCACCTCGTCGTCGATGACATACAACTGTGCCGTTAGGGCGACCTGGGCCTGCGTCTCCATGCCGTCAACCCACATGAGCACGCGCGCCAGGCGCCGAAAGCTCCACGAGTCGTTCCAGCCGACGTCATCACTCAGTTCCTCGATACAGCCCTGGAATATGGCCTGCAGTACGTCGCACCACTCGAGCGCCGGGCCTAGCTTGCGGAGCATACCGGCTGTAATCAAGGAAATGTACGACTCAGCCGCCTTGAAGTCGTCCCCATGCACCTCGGAAAGTTTGGTGAGCAGCTTCTTGGTCTCCTCGAGGGCAGTCTTTTTGACAATGGGGTTATTAGAGCGCCGAAATTCCTCGAACTGCTGCTCGCAGAGGATATCACAAGACCTCATTATGTAGTAAGCGTCGGACTTGGGGTCGTTGATGAGCTGCTTCAGGTATTCCTTCGCCATTCCATCCTCGCCAAGGGCGCTACGCGAGAACACGGCCGCCTCGAGATTGATATCGGCCATAGAATCGCCGAATATTGGCGGCTGAAGGCTTCCTAGGTACTTGACCGTCGAGCTGTAGAGTTCGAGTAAGGTCCGCCCCTCGCCTGATCGTTTTGCTGCTTCCTGAACGGCCCTGCGGTCTTCGTCCTCGCTGATCAAGAAATACCTGGCGAGTGGTCCTGGGGGGAAAGCCTGGAGGATTATCATGACTTTGCCCGGCTCATTCGCCGCGGTGCAGGCAGAGATAAAGTCTGGCATTACATCCGACACTGCTGTAAGTTCTGGGGCGAGATCCATGCTCCTCTTAAGGTCGCCAAGGGCGAGGTCAATCTGCCCCATGAGCGCAAACGCTTGCGCGCGGTCCGCGTAATTGTGCGCGACTGCCCACTTGAGAACCGTCTTCTCCTTTTCCGCTTCAGCCAATTTGCCGTAAGCCACCAGGGACATATCAAAGGTCTCCAACGTCTTGCTCAGCAGCTGGTCCTTCTCTTCCCCGGGCTCAGCGCTGCCGCTCAGGACGAGGAAGGCGGATCCTTTGCTTGAAAGGAGACCGAACCGCACCACGTCGTCGATCGACCCGTCTTCGAGCCCAAGGTCGAGCTGTTTGATAGCAGCCTCGTGCAGGTTTACATATTTCATGGCCATTCCGATGCCCTTGTACGCGACAGAAGTCTTCGCCACATCCCAAAACACGTTGCTGATGATTTCGAAGGACTTCTGGCTGATAGCGCCGCTCTTTTCGTATTCCTGAAAGTATTCGAGCAATACTTTGTTCTGACGCAATTCTGGCAGCTTCTGCCCCTGTTGAAGGGAGAAGTGCGCGCACCCAAATGCAGCATACGAGTCGATTTGCCAGCGGCCAGCAAACCAATTCTTGATATGAGCACGGGCAACGGGAATGAAAACACGATACGGTTCCTGCAGGAGCGGCCGGTAGAAGTTGATGGCTTCATATGAAAGGCTGTTGGACGGCATGCTGAGTGCTCGCTTGGACCAACTAGACAGGGCTTTGAGGACGACTTCTAGGTTGGTTTGTACCGAGAATATGGTTTTTGTGCCCTCGGCAAGCTCCTCCAGTGGTTTCAAGGCGTCGTTATTGTTGCTTAGGATATTGAACAGGCTCTCCAGCACCACCGCCGCCTGTCGGTTGTCTACTTGATCGACCCCAATCTCCAGGAGATGTGTGAAGACCCATTTGGCGGCATAGTCTGTCAAGCTGCTCTGCGCTGCGCTGGGTTCGGTTTTGTCCAGTTTCGACAATATGGCAGAAACCATGCTGAATATAGTAACATGGGCCTGTGTAGGGGTAGACCTGAGGCCTTCTGGGTCATCGCTTGGCCGCCGGAAGTAGGCTCTTAACGATCGTTCTTGGAACCCAAGAAGGTTGTCGGCGTCGCTGGCGCGCTGAATAGCACTCTCGGCGTCCTCGTCGATGACTTGGTCCAGCTCGTTCTCACTCGAGTCGTCATCCCCTGCTTGCTTGTCCCCGTTTCCTGACACGCGGAGGAGTCTTGACAACCGACCGTCAAGCTCTTCCTCGATGCTCATGGACATCTCTTTCTTCATTATATCGATCAAGATATTTGCCTCCCCGACAGTCAGCTTGGACTTGGCGTACGCAAGCCATGCGAAAAGACCTCTGAGGAGCTCACGCTCCTCCGAACTCCTGTTTTTGGCGCACTCGGCAAGGATGGTCTCGTATAAAGATTCGATATCGGCTGGGAGTTGCTCGAGCTCCTTGAGGATCAGACCTTCACGGCCGAGTGAGTTTAGTCTCCTCATCGTATGCTCGACGTACAGGAATGCTAGATGGAGTTAGCCGTTGAAAATATAACCATGAATACTTGGACAGCGGAACCGTGACGGCTAGGGTTACTGCTGTCGCGGCCTAGTTGTCTATTCCGCAGGGTTGAGAAATGCGTAAATGTACTCACAGTCAGCGTGCTTTGTCACTTTGCGGATGATCAATTTGCGGAGGCCGACTCGCAACTTTTGTAGCCTCGTTTGGGTCCTGGTCCGATGCCAAACTAGTCTCTGCATATCTCGCCCGACCTTGCTCTTAATCAGTTCAATGCGTTTAGGTTCGAGTGAAGACAATTCAGACTCCTTGCTTGTGTCGCTTGTATAGACAATTTGGATGTTCAAGTCGTGTCTTTCGACCTCGTAGAAATATTTGAGAAGCTTCGCGACCTCTTCTTCATCATTCTCATCGATCCCATCCAAAATCAGGACAAGTCTCCGGTCAGAGTCCTTTCCATATTTGGTCGTGATGAGCTTCTCCCAGATCACATCATCCTCCAAAGAGGAATCGTTCTGACGGAGCTGCATCAATGCCTTGTCGCAGTAGTTGGCATCCTTCTCTGCAGCCTTGATAGCACACCAACGGATCATATTGCCAACAGATTTCATCTCAGTATGTTCCTCATCGAAGTAGAAAGACGCAACGCAGGTTGTCGGCTCATGAAGGTATCTCTCCTTTAGGAGGCGGAACATTTTGAATGCCAGTGTCGATTTGCCCATCCCAGAACCTCCTATGACGTGCAATAAAGACGAATCAGCATCGGCGAAGTCTGTGAAGCTCTCGTCGTTCTCAATCCAGTCAAATATACCATTGACTGACGATATCTCGAGATCGTGCTGCCTCTCCAGCATGCGAGGCTCGGCGGAACAGCCAAGCTCCTTCTTCAGCCGCTCGAAGTTGGCAGATTTCGTGGCCCCAGACCTCAAATTTCTTTCCTTGACCTCTCTCTCTTTGGACTGCAACTTCTTCATTGTCTCCAGGGTCTTGGCTATGGACTCTGAGCGGCGTAGCAGCTCCTGGTTTCCTTCCGCGGCACCGCGGCCGAGTTGGACCAGGTGCTTTACCTCCGAGTTTGTCTCCGCAGAAATGGACAGCGTCTTCTCAGTGAAGGCGGTGTTGATATTGAGCGAGACCTGAAGTTCCTTGGACTGGTTCTGGAGTGCCTTGATACCCTGATTGGCTGACATGGCTTCTTCCTTGATCTCAATGGCTGTTCTCAGCGTCTGCAGCATGACTGCCGACTCCAGCCTTCTGAGATTCTCATGTAGTCCAGCGTATGCATTCTGGAGTTCCGGATCCTTGCCCTCAACAAGTGCTTTGGCCCACTTCGTGAACCTACCCTTTAGGCAGTAAGACCGCGCGAGGCCAGTAAGACTGAGCAACGAGGAGAAAACAAATATGAGGTGTTTCTGAAACGCGTCTTGTGCCGGTATCTTGTTCTCGAGCAGAGATAGGCGCAATATGAACGAGTGCATGACGTCGAAAAAACTCTCGATCATGTCATAATCTTCGCTCACATATTTTGAAGCCGTCATGACACACGTGAAGGCAGTCAGAATGGCCGAGCTCGGCGGAAAGGCGGCACTGGCAGCGCTGGCGACCTGGATTGCGGCACCCTGGATGATGTCCGCATTTGAGGATATGAAGCTGCGCAGCTTGTCGAATCTTCTCCTGTCGTGACGATAGGCCCCAAAGGATTCCAGCTGGTGCTGCTGTTCCATCACGATTGACGCGACGCTCTTCTTGTTGGACAGTAAGGCTCTGATGTCAACTTTCGCAACTCCATTATACTTGTCCAAAGCCTCCCCCCAAAGAAATGCGATATCGGTGCGATTCTCCATCAGAGCCATCGCTAAATAGGCGGTTAAATGGGCCGAGGGTTGGACAGTAGGACTACACGGTCAGGTCTGAGGACAGTGAATGATGAATGCATCACATTGAGTTGAGATGAAGAGAATTTTCTGATTATCCTTGTTACATTGTGCCAAAGAAAAATGATCTCATTGGGCGCACTTTGGAAATAGTGCCTACGGGCAAGATTGGTCTCATGGCTCGACTCTTGGATGTAAGACTCAGCTGAATGTAAGACCTAGTACAGAATCAGGCAACGAAAATGTCGATGATATAGCTGTTAGGGGGTAACCCTAACCCCTATAGTCTGGCGGGCATAGAGAGCTATCTATTAACTTCCTTATAACTAGTTAATTAGTTCTTTAAACCACTATATACACACTTTAAAATAACTTTTATTAAATTAACTATTTTTATTTAAAATAAATTACCTTTAATTAAATATAAGGCTTATATATTTTATTATATAATAATTAAATAATTTTTAATTTTTAATATTTCTTATATCGAAATAACTTATTATAATCTTTTTTACTTATATAGGTATCGCAGCTTTAACTCTCGCCTATAATATAAGTTATTTTAACTTATAGAGTTAAAGCGGTAACATTAGCCGTATTAAGATTTTATATTAGGATATTAGCTAAGTTTATCTATATAAAAATAAAGAAAAGGCTATTAAATAGCTACTTTAAAAAGCTTTTTAAATTTAAGGCTAGCGTATAACGTTTCTTTATTATTTTACCCTTACTCCTATATTTATTTACATTAATATAATAAATCTTTTAATATATAAAGTATTATACCACTTTTATTCTTAATATACCTATACTTTTAATATTAATAATTATATATAAAATATTTAACTTAACGATAAAAATATATTAATTAATTCTAGTATTTTACTTAATTAAAATAAATAATTTTAAAGCTTAAAAGTAGCTTAATCTTTATATTTAAATAAAATTTAACTAATATACTTAGATTAATAATAGCCTTTACCGGAAAATTATTTTTAATATTTTTATATTTCTTTTTATAACCTTAAAAATAGCCCTAATAATATATTATATAATAGAGGTTAAAGATATATAGTTTAATAATTTTATTTTTTTTATTTATATAATTAATTTATTCTTCTCGGCTTTTAAAAAGCGTTAAACGGGCTAAATTTAGTTTTATTATATTATTACGCTATTTATTCGGCTAAAAAGAGTTATTATAAGTATTTTATATTTTATAGCGCGTTTACTTAAGCGAAATACTATTAAATTTAATATCTATAATAGCTTTAACTATATTTTATTTAAAATAGGTTATTATAATAGCTAGCGGTAAATATATATAAGGTAAAAGGGTTAATGGGTATAAAGAGAAAAGTATTTAGCTTTTAAATTTTATTTATTAACCTTATTTATAACGTTATAAATTAATTATAACTTATTAAAATTAATTTATTTATTAAAATACTATAAATTATTATAATTAAATTATAAATAGCTTTAGTTTTAGTTAAATAGCGTATATATAAAGTTAGGCGATTTGTGTGTGGTTATTAGTATTAAAGGTACGGGTGTATTAAAGGTGGGGGTAGTATGGTACCGGGAAGATTAACTCGGTTGTCTACGGATCTATTAGGCGCGTGATGGACCAGGAGCCAGAGAATATGAGGTATAGGCGAAGGAATATAGGCACAGGCGAGCAAAACACAGTAGGTAAACAAAACAATCGTAGGCGGTGGCAATAAAGCCGTGGACACTCTGGACATGCTCCACACAGGAGAGAAGATCATCATAGTCGGCTTATTCTCCCAGATTATCTTCTTCGGCTTCTTCATCATCGTCGTCATCACTATTCCACAGACGCTTCTCGAAGTACGGTCAGGACACGACCAATGACTGCGGAATCTGTAGGAAGCATATCTGGATCGTATATACGACCTCAGGTTTCATCATGGTTCGATCTGTTTTCCGAATCATTGAGTACCTGATGGGCAATGGTGGCTTCCTACTCCGCCACGAGTAATTCCTTACAGGTCTTCGACGCCGCACTCATGTTCATCGTCATGGCCCTGCTCCTGTGGATCCACCCAAGCGAGCTCGCCATCGCTGCTAGCAAACGGTCTCGATATTACGAAGCTGTCAGTTTGTGCGACGTCAACCAGGATAGCCAGGTGAAGCGTTCCGGTGGTTCCTAATCCCCTTCTCGTTGTCCACTCGAGAAGGTTGGAGGTGTTAAAGAGTCACCGCCAAAGATTTCATTGAATTCGAGAGATTCTAGATTATATTCCCCTGTAGGATCGCGAATAGAATATTTGGGATGTTTAAAGACCGTGGAATTCAAGAACTGTCGACTTCATGATTCCTGTGGGTAGAATCAGAGTCTGCATTTGTTACAATCATATCACCGGGCTATTCCGGCCATCACCTTAACAATAAATCACCAGGATCGCTGTATATAGATAATTATTCTAATTCCTACATTTCAATAGATCCCTAGAGTTCTCACAATTTAAAACAATCAAGATGATCACTGAGAGCCACTCATTAGTGTTGAAATTCTCTGAACCTCGACAGCTGCATGTATCCAGATTGTGGCCTTTCGGGGATAAAAACTTCTTTCACAATGTTATATTCTTTTACTGGCGCTGACTTTGAATCTTTGGAATTATGATCATACACCATCATTCCTGGCTCTTACTTGACCCGGCCTGAACCGTACAACTTCTGACTTTGTCTGTTGGAGGATGCGACGTTTTCTGATCGCTTAACTATCCATGAGATCATGAATTGTTCAGCATTTGATCATCCAAATTTTTGCCGCTTTAGATGCCTCATTTGTCTGCGAAGTAGCCTTGTCCTCCCTCAAAGGGTTGATATACTGTTGTCTGACTTCGTAGGCGTCTTTTTTTCTCTCTTTCCCCCTCTCTCGAGAGACGGTTCAGATCATTTCATGCAATGTAGCTGGTGCACTAGCTCTTATTCATATTCTATTGAAATTTATGTTCCAACACCTTTGGGCAAATGTCTTTGACAATCTCAATCGATTTATCTTTTAGGGATATGCGCAAGGCTGCCACTTAAGACTGGGATCACGAGTATCCAGTGTGCATAGCAGCATAACAACATTTGAACAAGGACGCGAATGAGTACCTACCGGGGGAAAGGGGGGTCTCTGAATAGACCGCGCAATTTAATTACTAATTAATATTTAATTAAAATTTAAAAATTATAGCAAAATATTAAGGAAAGGCTATCAAAATACTATTAGATTAAAATTATTTTAAAGGGCTATATAATATTAAAAAATATATTATATTAACGCTAATATTATATTAGCGCTATATTAGCGCTAACACGATATTAGCATATATTAGCGATATTAAAAACGAGAAGGCTACTAGTTTAAACCTTATTATCTCTAAATCTATAGCTATTTTTAGATATTTCTATAGCTTTATAAATAGTTAAAAAGCTTATAGTTAAGCTAAATAAAAAGAAATAAGTAATTAGGTTAAGTACCTTAAAAAAATAAAAAATAAAAACTTAATTTTTAGGTATATATTAAACACTTAATATAATATTAACATTATATTAATATTATATTAATATATTTTAATATAGATTAAGTATTATATTATTTCCGTTTTATATAATTAATATAAGGCATATAAAAAAATAATATTAACCTATTAATTTAATTTTAATATTATTGCCACACTTTATTACAGTGCTTTCGCGATGCTTTCATTTACGCCCCCTCCCCCTGGTAGGTAAGAGGAAGTGCATAGCCAAATTTAGCAGTCTCATGTATGTGTTCATGATCAGGAGGATTAAATTGAACTCTTTTTTTACACTCAAATATAGTTATGGTTCAACGCCTACAGTGTCTGTTTTAAGATGCGCCAATTTGTCTGTCGCTAATGCAGCATCGGAGTTAAGATGAATAGGGACAACATTTGCCCTGTTAGCTCCACTTGATTCAATGTTACTACAGTAAATTCCTGGTCAGTCAGCAATTGAGCGCGGCTCGATACAAGCGTAGCGTCGCTGTTACGTTCAGGCTGGAATGACGTCTTGGATTGAAAAAATATAAAATCAAGCTCTTTCGTCACTATGAAGCACTCTTTGATCAAGGCCATTCAATACACTAAGTCACCATCTTCCGACCTCCCTTGTCAAAAGCCTGCCTGAGAATTCTCTCTCTGCCACATAATAAGCTTTGCACTTTCACCATAACAAGTTCTCAGCCTGCTAAAATTCACTTTATTAATTCAACCAACGATCATCAACATGGCGGGCCTTAATTTCAAATGTGCACTCATCACCGGAGGAGGCGGCGGTATTGGCCGTGCCATGGCGGAATATTTCATCTCCAAGGGGAAAAAGGTTATCATCTGCGGCCGCACTGAAGCGAACCTGAAGATCACGCAAAAGGAGATCAAGTGCGCAGGTTATTACGTTGTTGATACGGGCGACGTTGCAAAAATACCCGCCTTCATCGAGAAAATTACACAGGAGCACCCCGATCTGGACTGCCTCGTCAACAACGCAGGTGTTCAGCGCCCGCTGCAAGTCTTGAAAGACGACCCAGCGTCTTTTCTCTCCAAGGCCGACAATGAGATCGACGTCAATGTCAGGGGCCCTATGCACCTTGCAGTCGGGCTCCTAGAGCACTTGAAGAGCAAGCCTGCAGCGCTGATCATCAATGTGTCGAGTGTCTTGGGATTCGTTCCGTTCAGCATTCTGAACCCAGTTTACAATGGAACCAAGGCGTGGCTGCACTTCTGGACCATGTCCTTGAGAGTTCAGCTCAAGGACACAAATATCAAGGTCGTGGAGATTGCGCCGCCTCAGGTCGGCACGGATCTGCACCGCGAGAGGGAGGACCCGGACGACAACAAGAAGCACAAGAGTCCAAGCGCTTTGACGGTGGAGGAGTTTATGGAGGAGGTTTCCCAGAAGTTAGAGCGTGGAGATGAGACATTTGCGGCTGGAATGGGACAGAAGATGGTGGACAAGTGGTACGAGTCTTTCGGCGAGACGTTCGATCAGGCTGCGAAGAGCTGGAAATAAATGATCCAATTAACCATGCGTCTTGTAATCATGCGTCTTTGGACATTAGATGTTCAAGGCCGTCATTTGGTCACATTCATTTCAGCCTTCCAAACTCAGAGGGTCAATTCTAAAGTTGCTCAACACATGAATTCGACTACATTTTCAACTCATCGAAACCGACAGCATTTTACGCAAAGCAAAGACACAATGCAATTGGACCATCACATTACCTAGGTACTTGTACTAGTAGCATCGAGGCGCTCATAAGATTCATAAGTCAAAGATTGCTCAATGATTCATTGTTCTCCAAGACGTTGATGTTCATGTTGCCAAGGAACAGATAGCGTCCAAATGTATGAAATACTGGAATTATGACTGAAATGCAAGGAAACAGGGCAGTTGCTAAGCTGTAGTGACCGGGCTTCAGAGACTGCTCGAAGATTGCCGTAGGTACTGGGACTTCCTCCGTAAGTTACCATCCATCATTGTAGCCAAGATTTTGAGGAGCATATACACCTGGTGTCACAAAATGTGACGCCACACCCTGTGGCACCCCCTACTGCTTTATATCGTCACACCTGGACCCTTTTACTTACTGTAGTGTTAAGCTAGAATAGGAAATGTGCAGATTACCATGTTTCTCGGCGATATACAATTAGAGTTGACTTGGTATCGCAACTTCATGACGCATGAATGGACAGCAGTAATAATGCTTCTCTGCAGGGAATAATTTCCGTACCTAGGTATATTTGAAATCCTTCTGAGATAGGACACTGCCACCATCCATCTTCCCTCATCACAAAGGCGTCACTCCAAACATTACATATACCGGGATGCCCTCCACGTCTCCATCGATGCAAATTCTGTGTCAGACACCTCATCCTTCCAGTCTCCACGAAGATTTCCATCTTCAGTCCTGTCGTTTGCCCAACCTTCCCATGTTCACCATGCCTGGTGGATTGCTGCTCTACGCGAGTCTGGCCTTGTTGCAAGTCACACACGCGCACAAAGGCTCCGGCGAGAATAGTGGTCGACAACGTCGAGCTCAATATGAGGCACCAGAAGCTGAGAGTATATTTACGCACATGTCCTTCAATCCCCCTCCGGCTACCATACCTTTCCGCGATGATCACCCGCAACCACCAATTGGTGTAGATCAGGATGGTCCACTCCAAACAAGTAAGTTTTACGCCAAGTTCTTCGCCAATGACCAAGACAATCGAACTTGTACACACCCTTATTCGGTTTGGTGGCCCAAGAATGATGCTACATAAGGCCGTGGTCTTTCAGTCTCACACACTGACCGTGAGGATTTCATTTATGTTCCAGGAAATCCTGTCGAATCCTTCGAGGACACTTTTTCCGGCAATCAATTGGGCTGGATTGAGTAACTCCACAGTCTTGACAACAGACTCTCTGACGGCAGAATCTGTCAATGTGGATCTTGCACCCAGCAGGTCTGCCCAGTCGCGCATCTCATTCCCTATTGTTCACCGAATGGCCTTCGAAACGGGGATTTACCATGGAGTAAGCGTCCTGATATAGACACAACAGCAATTCTCTAAAATCACTGAACTTGGACCTATTTTTCAAAGCCCAGCCGCAACTGTATATGGGTGGAGCCTGAGCTTAAACGACGATTCCACGTGGCTAATTTAGATCACGGACTCCCAAAGGGCCGGCTATATGGCACCGAATTCATCTTCTACGAAACTGACATTGAGTGTGTTTGATATTCGAACGCTGTTGGGATCAAAAAGCCTCAGAGGGAAAGTTCAAGTTGCTAAGGATCCCGCTGGGGAGACTGGCTCGCAGTCTTTAATGCCGGTGCTGGGGCTTATCCAAAGACCGGTCAAGTATCTGGATCTGGATCTGGCCGCTCTGGGAAGTACACGCTATCTTAGTCGAAATAAGGGGTCCAGGAACAGCAACGACTCATAATTGCATTGCCTCATCATGTCGTATCCTTCAATGAGGAGACGTCAAGCCGGATCACCCCAGTGACTCTCGCAAGCACCTCCAAAGGCATCTCCACAGCTATTCTCACAGATGTTTTTACCATGGTGGAAAATGACTTACCAACGGATACTATGTATTGGATTTGACCGATGGTCCCCACGCCTTGATTCTGTTGGCTCCGCTGATGCTCCAGGCGGCACAATATCCAAGCAAGCCAAATCTGCTGTCGCATCGATTGGCAAGCTTGGGCTTGAAGGTGGAATTACCGTCCTGACAAACTTGACGTCCAAATATTATGCCGGCATCGCTTTCTCAATGTACGCCAAGTCGCTCTACGCCACCAGCAACATCGCCGGCGCAGCTTCAGTATTGCCTGAATCACTGCAAAAGCTCGAAGTTGCCTTCGCTCGGTACGTCAACAACCTAGAGCCGAACCCTCTGGCATACGACACATTATGGGGCGGGATCTGCTCTACTGGTTCCTATGGAAATAAAGATTCCTCAATCGATTTTCGAAACACATACTACAACGACCACAGCTTCCATTGTGGATATTATGTCTACGCCGCGGCAACAATTGGCTACCTTGATCCAGATTGGCTCACAAGAAATAACTCAGTTAACAAAATTTGGGTCAACACATTGATTCGTGACTGGGCAAACCCATCTACAGAAGATCCGTACGTTCCTTTCTCCCGGTCTGTCACGGTGCGCCATAGTGTGTCTAATAATAACTTGTTGTTGCACGAAAAGAAAGGAACTAAGAGGTCTACGGGTCGCAGGCGAACATGCGGTGTTTATATAGCGGGCCACGAGAGTGGGTACCGTGACACGGTCTTTCAACTGGTATCACGGTCATAGTCGGGCCAGAGGTATTCTCGAGTCCGAAAATGGCAAAGATCAAGAGTCCTCGGCTGAGGACGCCTTCTCGACCTATGCGATCAAGATGTGGGGACGAACGATCGGAGACCCGGTCATGGAAGCTAGGGGCAACCTGCAGGTGGCCATCACAGCACGGGCTTTGCGAAGTTATTATCTCCTCGACAGCAACCAGACGGTTCAGCCGCCAGAGTTCATCGGTGTCAGCATCCTGTTCGACCGACTGGTTAACCACACCACGTAGGTATTTTGGCGACCAGGCCTCTTTCGTTCAGGGAATTCACATGTTGCCGATTAACCCAAGCAGCCCGTATACGCGCAACGCAGCTTTTGTCCGGGAGGAATGAGATCAGTATTTTGCTGAAAACAAGTCGGGGTCGTTAACAGGAGGTGGTTTTGCAGGCCACGTGTACGTCAATCTCGCTATTGCGGACATGGAGGGCGCAAAGGAGAGCTATGAATTCATGCAGCAGCAGCGTGTCAACGGGTCATTTGTTGACGGCTCAAGCCTCGCATGGAATCTGGCCTACACAGCAGGTCTGGTTGGAAGTCTGGCCTCGAATACGACTGTTAATCCAGTACGAAGGAGAGGTAGAGGCAGAGGCTGATCCGTTTGTCTTGATGCACGATGCACGGAACGTTATAGAGTTCCACGAAAGTATTTAACGTATACCACAAGTCTCGAGGTCCACAAGGAAAGGTTTCCGAAAGTCTGTTACAGTCGTCGTCTCGTAAATAATAATCGCAAATGCGACTAAAAGAGCACCATGGCGGCTCAGATGAACAGGGGACGTGGACCAGTAGTTGTGAAGAGCAGAGACTGTCGCCATGACCACTTGACATTGGCCATTAGGATAAACGGAGTGAGCCCATGGACATCGGAGTTGTATGGAACGAGCCTAAAGACTCAATAAGGCTGGGAGCCAGAGAACGGAAATCTAGAGGCTGAATACCTTGCCCATCCAGATGTATTCTCTCAGCCCTCATCGTCCTGGTCGCGGCTCGCTATAGAAGACGGGCCGAGTCTGACTTATGGTGTGAATTTGAGCTCGTTCATAACTGCAAGTTTTGGAGGAATTTCGTTCGACAGTATGTCTTGGAGTCCCTTGAGTACACTTAAAAGGAGACAGCATGGCTCGAGAAGGAGAGAATATTCACCACTTACCACTGACTCCGTTTCTTCTATTCCGTTTTAGGATTCCGTTTCCCACTCCGTTTTTATGGGCGGTTCAGGCAAAACTGTCCCAGGACTCATTTGCTGACTCAGACACTGATAAGATAAGAATTTTCTGGAAGGCAACAACAGCAACCTGGGTTTAATTCGGTGACAAACAGCCGTGTTTCCTCCTTTCTAAACGACTTCCGCCACACTGCACCTTCACGCGACTCGTCGCCATGGATCCGACGCGCGCGTTCGACCCTTCCAAAATGAAGGCCGCAGCGGCGGAATACTCCTCATCGGAATCAGAGGAAGAGGATGACGACTACCTAATGCCGTCAACGAATCCTAATGCGGACGAATTCGCCGATTTCAATCCTCGCAAGCGACGACGAACCGGTCGCGATGCCAAAGAGAGCGCCGCGCTCGGTATATTTGGCTCGGGAAGCGAAGACGACAGACCAGGACAGCGATGGAAGAGAAAGACACTCCGGAGCAAAGGCATGAGCTTCGTGTCGGCCGATGATGCGAAGAAGGACACCGCAGAAGATGCCATGGCAGAAGACGACGACGACGATGAATATGGAGAGCCAGAAAGAGCCAGCTTCTTCCGCCCAAAGAGTGACAAAGACGACGATGACGACGAGGATGAGGAGGAAGGGAGGGCTCCGGGGATTGGGCTGGGGTTCGGCGCGACAGCAGGACTTGGTCATGGAAAAGAAGCCGCATCAGATCAAGACAAATATCAAGCCCCGACCAGGTCCTTTAAATTTGGTGGCACGAACGAGCCTCTTGGGAAGGGATTCACGCCTTCTTCCAAATATGAGCCGGTCCTCAAGGTCAACGATGATGTACCAACCCGCCCTCAGAAGGCAATGCCTAGTGCCTTTTCCTCGAAAGGCGGCAAAACAAAAATCAACTCGAAATCCTTTGGCGCTCGTATGATGGCAAAGATGGGCTTCGTCGACGGCTCAGGTCTTGGAAAAGAAGGACAAGGTCGAAACGTTGTTATCGAAGCAAATCTGCGTCCCCAGAAAGTGGGTCTGGGTGCTGTAAAAGAAAAGACAGACCAGGAGCGCAAGGAGGAAAAGCGACAGGCAAGGCTTCGAGGAGAAGTGGTCATCGACTCGGACGAGGAGGATAAGAAAAAGAAGGCAGAGCGCGCAAAGAAAGCTCGAGCAGGGGGCTTAAAGAGCGGCAGTGGGAGTGCGGCAAGCACACCTAAACGGCAGAAGCCGAAGTACGCAACCATCGAAGAAATCAAGAAAGCAGCACCGGGGCTGGATATACCAGCTGCGTTCACACCGATTTTGGATCTCACAGGCCCAGGCAAGAAGATGCTGACGTCGTCTTCTGGGTTGATGACCCCTACTGCCGGTGCAGCAGATCAGGATGGAGATTTGCAATCGAAAAAGCTGGTGCTCCGGGCGCAAAACGATTTTATGGCCATACTCGAGGAATGGCAGGGCTTACAGGAGCGGAAAGCCTTTGCAGAATTGCAATTGCACCAGGAGAAGCAGGAGCTCGAGGAGCTGGAGAAGGCCGTCGAGAGCCAGCAGAACACCGCGGCTATTTTCGAGGAGCTCGCGCAAGTCGAGGACGAAGACGAGGTGCTCCTCAGTGGAGGCGATCACAAAAAGCAGCGATGGGACCGGATCATTTCCCTGCTGCGTAAAGCAGACCAGTCGACATCAGGTCTTACGATTAGAGAAGTCAAGGAAGAGATGGCGTCGATCGCAGTCGCAGCCATTCAACCGGTCATGAAGGACATGGTCGAAAACTGGAACCCTCTGGAAGATGCACGAGCCCAGTATGCTAATGACTTGGACTCCATCAAGGAGCTGCTTGGCGTGCATAAATTCGCAGCATTGCCTCAAATGAGATCGTCAGCAACACCCTATGAAAGCATGATGTACAAGCTCTGGCTGCCTCATGTCTCACGCGCGGTCCGAGAGTGGAACGTACGGGACGCCGAACCAATGATCGCCGTGTTCGAGGCTTGGCACAGCGTGCTCCCTGGTTTCCTCAAAATCCAACTGCTGGAACAAGACATCATCAGGAGGCTGGACGAAGCGATTGCCAAGTGGGAGCCAAAGAGGAAGAAGCAACACAACCTGCCGCATCTGTGGCTCTTTCCATGGTTTCAATATTTGCCGGAGCACCATCTTGATCCTAAAGCCTCGACAGGACTTGTTGCCGACGTCAAGAGAAAGTTCAGGCAGCTCATCGACGTGTGGGAATTTAACCGTGGAGTAATACCAGGCTTGAGGGAATGGAGGGGCATTCTGCGCAACAACCGCACCGATCAGTGGACCCCGCTTGTCCTGAATCATATCCTGCCAAATATGGCACGATACATACGCAAGAACTTCGACGTAAACCCGTCAGACCAGGAGACCGACGTCCTAACAGCGGTGCTGGATTGGCTTGATCCTGTGTCACCCACCATGATTGCTGAGGTCATCGCCGCAGAGGTGTTCCCCAAATGGCATGAAATTCTCTACCAGTGGCTGATTATGGAGACGGTCAATTATGAAGACGTGGCCCAGTGGTGTGAGTGGTGGCATGACGAAGCATTGGCTGGTATCGATGACATCCCCTCGATCGCGTCCGAGTTCGAGAAGGGCCTTCACACAATCGAGCACGCGCTGGAGTTGTTTGATCTAAATCAAGACGCCTCAGCAGCTCTGCCCCCACCAGAGCATGGTCAGAGAAATGCACCGCAGAAAGCCACCAAGGCTAATGGACATCATCACCACAAGCGCGACCACCAACGCGACCACCAACGCGAGCACAAGCATCACGCCAGTCCGTTTGAGCCTTCAAAGAAGGATTTGGAACGGTCGTTCCGTCATGTGGTGGAGGACTGGTGCCAGGAGAATGACCTGCAATTCGTGCCGGAACGGAGAAAAGTACACTCTGAGGGGCCACTATACAGGATCACGGCTCGAGGCGACGGCAAGGGGGGTGCGCTTACGTACTTCAAGGGTGATAAGCTCTGCGTACAGACTAAGAACGGGGTAGAAGAGTTCACTGGCGAGCCTGGGAGCAGCGATTGGGACAGGCTTGTGACGTACGCGTTGTAGCTGTTGTCTTCACGACTGGAGTCTACGTCCAGCGTGTTCTAGCACCACAATGCCAAGCATAGAGCGGGCAATCTCCCGGACCCGCATCACTCTGACCCGTTGTTGCCATACGATGAGTAACCCTCACGCAGCATTTCTTGTCATGATGCTGAATTGAGTGATATGAGTGATCTCAACTCAAGCTCTGAATGATGTCGACCAATGACAACCACGATGGGCTGCCTCAAAGTCTGCCAGACGCCATGAACTAAGTACGCTCAGCTCGTATCTGTTTGCCTGGTAGCTGACGGGCGTTCAACCGGAAGTCGGTCTGCTGACTGTGTCCAGCACTTGTGAATCACCAGTGGACTACGCGTCTTTCTTCTTTACGTTATGCGGTGTCGCCCAGTCAGCAACAACCTTTGGTGCTCTTCCCCATGAGGTGATATGTACGAATGCGTTCTCGGGTCATGTGTGTGTCTCACGAGACGGTCGGCTGTTTGGGCCCTTTACCCCAGATATTAGATCTGAGCGGATAAGCACTACCGGACCGTGTGGCACACGCCCCAGGCCGGGATGTTACCCTCTCGCCTGGTTCAGCTTCACATCAGCTGCCCTAGCCCGTATCCTTCCAGCTCCTAGGCTACCGTGTACGAAGAAACGGCTCATGCGGTTCCTGGTGGATGGCTGCGGATAAAATTGTCAGGTTCATTGACAGGAACTCGTCGAGAGCAGGTAGTGTTGCACTCGGAACAACCTTTCTGCTGTATGTCGTTCTTCTCACCAGCAATAATCCTAGCTCTTTTGTTCCGCCATGGTCAACGCCGGCGGCTGTCAGAAGTAAGCTTAGTCTGAGACTTAACCTCCGCCGCAGTTCGCTGACACGGCTGAGGCCCGACTCCCGAGAGCTGCACTGTCACTCGAGTGATGCTCAGCCACGAATAAGGCGGGTAAGATGCTACGGAGTATGTGGTGGGCTGTTTCTCAGGCCCAGCATACGATCTCATCCCGATCTTCGCCGATACGATTCACCAGATGGAATCTGTCGACTTGCTTTGTTTTAGTCGGCCGTATTCCGGAGCCACCTCCTATGTCACCCCCACCACCCGTACACCCCCACCTCTCGTACACCTTTTACACGCAAACTCGCTTACTAATAGTATATATATAACAGCAATAACGCTAATATAAATTCTAATACAATTTATATTTTACTTAAAGCTTTAATTTTCGCTAGTAAACTATAGCTCTAGCTAAATCCCGGGAATTGCGGGAGCTAATTTAATATAGGGAAAAGCTTTATTAAATTTTATATTTTTTATATATATTAAAATCATTTTAATATTAAGATATATAACTATAATACTCAATATCTACTATATAAGTATAGTGAATATAAATAATAATATGATTATATAAAACAGTAGTTAAGATATAAGTAGTTAAAGTGGGTGAGTTTATATGTAAAAAGTGTACGAGAGGTGGGGGTGACATGGTAGCTTCGGCCTTGGTTTTTCTCCTCAGCCTCATCAGGTTTACGGAGCGGTGTCTATTTTCGAATACTAGGGCAATCATGCCAAGTGCTTCTTGCTGCGGTTATGACAATAGGTAACATGTTGACGAATATATAAGTGGGAAGCAATTCTTTTTTGAGCATCGATTTCAGTGCCATCATCCGCATCAACAAATCTTTCTACGTCTACTGCAATTCTATCAAACAACAGTCATTCATCCTCAAATCCTCCTAGCGAAAATGCAGTTCACCGCCACCATCCTCGCTTTCGCCGCCGCTGCCGCCGCGACGGCAACTCCATCCACGTGCACCTTTGGCCAGTACGTCTGCTCGGAGGACGGCCTGTCTATCCTGCAGTGTGACATCAGTGGCTACCTTGTCGTAAGTACTCACTTTGGTCCAAAACTAAATCTCTCGTGGATATGGACCCTAATAATTGGTTCTTTAGACCATCGGACCATGCCCTGGCGGCAGCAAGTGCTCCAACACTGGAAGCATTCCCTATTGCAAGGCCGTTGCCGAGACCAAGCGCAACGCTCCTCCCGGTCCTTACTGCACTACCCCTGGTACCTACACCTGCACCCCCGACAACAAGGGCATCAATGTCTGCAACACCCAGTACCAGCTGGTTCTCAATGGTGGTTGCCCTGACAAATCCCACTGTGGCTACTTGAACGGCATCCCCTACTGTGTGGACAACGCGATCGGGGGCTACTAAATATCCCTACAGTCTCAATAGGAGATATTGGTGCTGAAAAGTCTGCGGGGTTGCTTAGATGATAGATGAGATCTGACGGACTGGTTGCTTCCTAGACTGCTCTTCAAGAGCGACGCTCCTTATCTTTCATAATTGACAGTATTTCACCATGATCTAATCGCTCTATGTTCCTGCATCCTCACATTTGCAAGCCATATTCTATTTTGACCAACAGACAATTGCAGTCGAAGGGAATATAGAGATTACATCGCAATGCTGTGCACGGCTGTGCAATTTTTGACCAGAAGAAAATGGTGTAAATAAGCGTACCAACTCTTCCACGAGACCTGCAAGGTCTCACGGCATCCCCTCAACGACGCCAAGATCGCCGCTTGGTTTGTTTTCGGTGTTCTTCAAGTCGCCCTGCTGGTGCTGTGGACACAAGCCCCGATTGTCACTAGAATCCCTCTGACCGCTGCTAGCCTGGGCTTTCTCGACGCTCTCGCTCTTGGTATTCTAAGCCACGCCAAACATGTGCGTTCTATACGACCTTCCACCGTCATATGCGCCCGGCGTGTATCTCGTATTCTCGATCACCTTCGATGCCGTACAGTGTCGAACCCTCTGGCTCCTGAATCTGCGTAGTCTCGCGGGTGTTCTTGGTTCGGAGTTGGCAGTGAAGCTTACTATGCTCCTGCTTGAGGCCCAAGAAAAGCGTCGGTTTCTCTTTGTGTCGCAACTTTAGTAGAAAGTCCTGAAGCTACTAGTGGAATTTCTTGGCGGGGGATTTTTCTGGTGGCTCAACGGCCTCATGGTAAAAGGCTTCAAAGCTAATCTGTCTACTAGTACGATTTATGACTTAGATCAATGCCTTCGTGCGATCCGAAAACCTCTTCCAAGAGATACATGCGCAATGAGGTTCGCGGAGACGAGGGGGAAAGCACGCCCTCCTACAATCAGTCCTCTGAGCAACGAAAACCGCTATTTTGGCCACTGTCTTCCCTCTTTTCGTCCTGATCCGCTTCAAACTTTCTCAGCCATTCATGATCAATATGATCATCACTTACGTTGGTGGTGAGAGGGGCTCTGAGCGACCGCCATCGTGTCAACTGGTATCTCGGAAACGCAGTGAGTCAGACCCGAAATTTCGTGATAACTTCCTAATTTGCGTTGTCCTAGCTGTCTAAAATGTTCTATCAACACAAGCTCTTTCGGTTCATTATAATGATTCGCGGTTCTCTGGTGTCTCTTGTGGTAACAGCAAACCTCGATACCGGTACAGGCGTCGCTCACTTTATCAACTCATCCACCATCCCGGTGGCCTTGGTTCGCACCGATGGCCGGAACACCTGTAAATCATTCGAGGCTTTCCATGAAGTCTGGGAAAATTCCTTTGAGGTTGAAATCGCAATATGGTTTCTGCAGAGATACATCAGCACCGGGAAAATAAGGGAGGAGATATGGCATATTTCTTAAAACATAGCATATCTCTAAAACTTAATATATTAACTAAATATAGCATATCTAGAAAATATAGCATATTTATCTAATATAGCATATTTAGTTTTAGCTAGCCGCCAGATAATAATAGCTATATAACTAGATACAAAGGCTAAGCCGTTATACAGACTACTACCCTATATTCGAGATTACGTTTTAAAAGGCATAATAATAAATATAAGAAGTACGGTTAATTAAATACAGCAATTATAAATACTACTACGCTATACTTTACCCCGGTATATATATATACTATTCCCTACTAAACCTATATCTAACTACCTTTATTACCCTAACTATAATATATAATATCTATATATTATCTATATCGGCTAGTATATATTATCCTATCGCTAAATAGGAATTATACTTATATACTAATATATAATAACCGGTTAGGTATAGTTATAAAAACAGGGTTATATAGCGATAAGCAGGTAATAAGTCGGTATAAGGTTATAATATTATAAATAATATAAATAGGAAAAGCTTACTTTATTATAAATATATTTTTAATTATACTATTAGTTTATTAGAAAATAGGGGATAGGAAAATTATATTTATAAATAAAGTTCCTAGGGCTAGGTTGCTTATTTAATACTTTTAAAATTATAAAGGTATTGCTAGCTATCCCTAGCTAAATATTAGTTTAATATATCGGTAAATAAAATAGATAAAAAATAAATAAAATAGGTTTAAGATAATAAATTAATAATATTAGGAATTATAAGCTTAAGTATAAGAAGAGAAGAATTAACTTATTAAGGCGATTAAAGGTAATAGATATCCTAATTAACCTAAATAAGGCCGACGCTATCGATATTTATTATATAATAATAAATAGGCTAAATAGCAGGGATACTAATTACTATAACCTTATTATCGTCGGATGCATTATTATAAATACCCTTTATAATCTAAAGGTTAAAAATTAAATTATAGATATAGGTATATTATATTAAAGCAAGAGCTATAAAGATATAGCGGTCTTAAATATTATTAAAAAGAAAGATATAGTTAATAATGCCGAGTAGGTTAATTTAATTATCCCGAGAGTATTAAATAATATTACCCTTTTTAAAAATAAAGCGCTACTTAATAGCCCTATTTATTTAATCGTTAATTTCCGCTTATAATATAAAAGCTTAATCTAATATACTTTAACTTTAAGGATATAGTTTATAATAGTATTAGGCTAAAGAAGTTATTAAGTTTAGCTATTAAATTCTTAATAGCGTATATATATATTATTTTTTTAAATAAATATAATATATAGGTATTTAATTAAATTAATAGATTAATATATTACGCGGTTATAATAGATATTTTTAATTATATTTCTAATAACTAATTTATAGGCTACCTAATTATTATAATATAACTTTATAGCCTTATAGTATAAGCACTAGTAATAACTATTAAAGGGCGTTAAGATTAGAATAGCCTTAAGCTTAAGGTTTAGATTAAAATATACTTATTAGTAAAGCTAAACTTTTAATACTACTAAATTTTCTTTTTCTTAAAGATAGCAGGGTAATAGGAACTCTTATTATAATCTATCTTATATACTAATCGGGTATAATAACGGAATAAAGGGCTTATATAATAACGGTTAATACCGGTAAGCTAGCTAGAAAGGCGGTTGCCCTTATTAATTAGATAACTAGGCGCGGTATATACCTTAGTTTAAAGAATTACGTTAATTATAATGGTATCGCAATAATTATTATTAGCTAATTAATCGATATTAACTATAAAGTTATTATTTAATAGATTCTTTTTAATAGCATATCGGTTAGCATACGATAGAACCTTAATAAATAGGCTAGGGTATTTAAGGTAAAATTTATTTAGCTTTTCGGTTAAATTTAGGTTTTATTTTTAAAACGTATTATAAAGAGCTAATTAAATAATCTCTTTAATATTATACTTCTTAAAAAGGATCTTTTTAATATTAAAATAATTAGTTTTATATACGTATATCTTAAAATCGCTATAATTAAGCTTATAGTTAATAATATAACTCGTCGATAAAAAATTTTTAATAGTTATAAGGTAGGTATAAGGGATATAAGTAGTTGCTAAGCAGGGCTTTTATCTTTACTAAGCTGCCTATTAAGCTGCTTACTAAGCTGCCTACTAAGCTGCCTAATAGCTAAAGTAGATATATTAAAAAGTAGGGCTAGTTATATACGCTTCCTACTATCTTTATTATCTTTAACGGCTAAATATTTTAAACTAAGTAATACTAATAAGTATATAGCCCGAGGTCTAAACTTACCGATATAAATATTTACCGGTAAGCGTATTATAATTAATAGGAAGAGTATATTTTTTTATAAAATTAGGCTAGTAAATACTAATATAAATATTTAAGCGTAAGGTATTATTTATAAATTATACTCCTTATAAACCTTCCTTACTAGCCTACTTAATACTAATAATAATAGTATTAATAATATAAAAAGGGCTTTCTTATATTAATAATATAGTAAATGCTTCTATACTAATTAAAGTAAGAATTAATAGCTAGTTAAATATTTTACAAGCTTAATTAATAATAATATAAAGGTTTTTTCGGTTATTACTAGAAATATAATAGCTTATAAGTAATAAATTACTTTTAGCAATAATAGTAAATACCTTAATAATTATATTAACAGGGTTTTCCTTAAGGTACTACTCTATATATTTAAGAATAAATCTGGGTTTAAGGTGCTTTTCCTTTAGCTAATATTAAAGGAGGGCCGGTATAATAATAAACTAGATAGCGTAGTCGGATAATATATATAAGGTTAAATAGCAGAGCAGGGATTATAAATAGCAATAACTAATAGGGAACTTTTAAACCTAGAGCTCTAAGGCGTATTTTATTCTCGTAGCATTATTTTAAAAAAGGCTATCCCGGAGTAAAATATATATTAAGTAAAAGAAACCGTTAAACTCCGAGTATATAGCATTTATAGGTTGCGATATAACTAGATTAAAAGCTAGTAATATAAGAATTAAAGGTAGATTTAACTCGATAATACCTTATTACTTGCTATACTTATCTATATCCTTTTAACTATATATATTATCCTTAGCTATATTAATTATTATTTATTATATCTTTACTATCTATATATAAAAGCAACTATAGGTAATGATATTAAAGTTTAAAAGAACCTTAAGGTTAGTTACCTTTTAGCCTAACTATATAAAATAGTAGCAATAGAATTTATAGGCGTAAGGGCCTTTAAAGCCGGAGTTTTTAGCCTATTAAGGCATATCCCCGGTATAGTAAATAGCCTAAATATAAAAATAAACCTATCTATTATAAATTTTAATAATAATACCTTAATTAAGGTTTAATATTATCTTTAATAACTTTATAAAATTGCTAAATTTTAAGCTGTAAAGGCTTAGCAATAGGGGAATAATACTTTAAAAACGATACCGATCTATTATTATTAGGCTTACCGGGGTAATATATATACCTATAAGGGTACAGTATAAGTTATAAAAGATACTAAACCTATTAATGAAAATAATAATAGAAAGGCAGATAACTATAATATCCCGGATAATCTTAAAGTTTTAATTATTTTTAAATAAGGTATAGCTATAATACTTAAATTTTAACTTAGTATAGATAAGATATATATAGTAAAAAGAAATAAGCTAGTTATTAATTAATATATAGCGGACCTAATAGTATTTATTCTTTTAAGGCTATACTTTTAAAGGCTCTTTATACTTCTTAAAAATCTTAGTATATTTATAACCGTATCTAGTAATAGACTTCTTTCTAGGGTTTTTATAGGTTTTATTAAAGGTCTTATTAATATAAACCCTAGCGGGAATATAAGTAAAAACCCTAGATTTTAAAATATACTTTAAATTAGCTATTAGGATTAGCTTATCGGGGGTAATAGCTAGGTTTAAGTTAAGGCTTAGATTTATAAGGCTTAAATATTCTAATTAAAAAGCTTGCTAAATTTATAATATTAGCTCGCCCTTTATAGCTAATATATCCTAAACGCTACTTTATCGGTTAAAACTAACTTTATAAACGTAACCGATATAAAGATTATATATATTATTATTGTTATTATTAATTCGATAGTAGAAATATTTAATATTATAATAGCAATAATAAATAAAGTTGCTAAGAAAAATAGCTAATATTTAGTTGCTATTAACCTAGATATAGGTATAAATTCTATTAAAGAAGTAGATTAATAAAGCCTATATATAGAAATAAAAAAGCTTTAACAGCTTATTTATAAAGATTACGGAACCTTAATAGCAGGCTTTAAAGATATCGGATATAATAATATTCTTAAAGAGAAAAGGTAGATTAAAAAAGGTTAACTTTATAACGAGTTTAGAAAGGTTTTAGCTAAACTCGATATTTACCTTTAATTATTTACCTTTTCCCTAACCCTAAGCTTTAATAGCCTGCTAAGCCTTCTTAACCTTCGCTTTATATACCTCGAGCTTAGCATATTTATCGGGCTTAAGGCTAGGGGGTAATATTAGCATCTTTAAAATATTAAGGGGGATATTTACCTCCCTTATATTTATAAGAGGCAGTTATTTATATATATAGTTTTAAAGGGTTAAAAGCTATTAGAGGAATATAGCAATATTATAAAGGGGACGGCTATTAATTTTAAAAAAGAGAAGAATTTATTATAAACGATTTTAATCGGACCGGCTTAAGCCTATTAAATCTATAAAGGTTATAAGGGCTATCTTAAATATAAATATATTAATAAAGGGGTTCTAATAATTAATAATAAATCTTAAAGGGTTATTAGGCTTTTCCGGCAGAGAAGCTATAGTAGTATTATAAGTAGTAAAGCTTAACATATCGAAGGCTTTAGAAATCGGAATTAGCTTAATAAATACCGCCTCTTTATAATCGCTAGCATTAAATAACTTATCTATATCCATTGCAGTATATATAATACTATTAATAGTATCTTTAATAATGCCGCTTCGGATATCGTTAATATTTATAATAACTATAATATTAAATTTTAGCGAAATCTTAGAGTAATATATCTAATTATAATAAATAATATTAACCTTACTTCCTTAAAGTAAAGGGCTAAGGCAATTAAAAGCTTATTATAGGGGTAAGGGAATTTACTTTTATTAACTATACTTTTATTATTATTATTATTACCGTTATTAAAGATTTCTAATTAATTTATCTTATCCTCTTCTATAATAACTAATATACTATTATTATCGCAGGGCTAAAGGTCGATATTATTCTCGCTTATAGGTATATTATTATTATTACCGCCTATTAAAAGTTAGAAAAGGCCTATAGCTATCTCTTAATTACCTAGCCCCTTAGCCTTATAATAGGCGTAAGTAGCTTTATCTGCCTAAGCAGCCTAAAAGCTAATTCTTTATTTATATAAACCTATAGCTTAATAGACTTTACCTAAACTAGCGCCTTTCTTATATATAATTACTAATAGTACTATTAATTAATATTAATATTTAGTATTTAATAGCTATTAAATATTAATTTAAAAAAGTTATAAAGTAATAGATAAATAAAGTTAATAAAGAATAGGGATTTAATTAAGGGTAGGGTTAATTAGTAAAATTAAAACTTAATAGGTTAAGACTTAATAAATTTTAAATATTAAGATAAAGATATAGGTTAAATAGCTGGTAGAAAGGATTATAGCTAGTAAAAGGGATTATAGCTATTTGGAAAAAATAATATTACTATTTTTCTTTATAGGTATAGCTAGTATTATTTTTATAATTTACTGCCTTTAAATTTATTAGCCGTTTTAAATTTACTATTACCCTATTAACTACCTTTAAATTCACCTATTATTTTAAATTTACTATCGCCTTACTTACTACTTTTAAATTTACTTATATTGCCCCCTTTAAAAGAATAATATTTAAACCGGCCTATTTGCTAGCAAAAAAATAAACTTTAACCTTTTCTCTTCCCTTAACTTATCCTACCCTTAATTATTAACCGGTAATTAATAATATAGTTATTAATTCCTTATCTTCCTTTTAATAATATTCCTTTCTTAAGCCTTTAATTATCTATTTATTGTTACTAATTAATTATATTTAGGTCTAGGTTTAGCCCTAGGCCTTTAGGCTTTAAAAAACCTTCTCCTCCTACGCCCCGCTATAATAACACCGCTTAATAGCAGTCCTTATAAAGCGGCTGCATTTCTATAAATAACTTACTATACGCTAATTACTCCACTTATTATTCTGCACTTTTTTCCGTTATTAATATATACCCTTTAATATATATACTTTAATATAAGCATTAACTTACCCTTTTATAACAACCTAATACCCCACTACCTAGCAGCCCTTTTAGCTTTAACTAATCTACACCTAGAAGCTAGCCTATCTAGCCACCCTAAGCTTAAAGTATATCTTTATAATCTTAAGGTAGTAAAAGCTAATCTTAATTAGCTAATTAATAGTAGTCTCCTATCGGCACCCCTTATTTAAATCCGATTATACCTTAAATTAAGCTTATTTACAATAAATTTATAGCTTTTACTATAAGCAATAAAGAATACTAATATTTTAAGATCCTTTACCTTAAGGTATTTATAGAAACTAAACATGCTAATTATATTTATTTTACCTAGATAATTATTAATATTTAGTATAAAGCTTAAATTAACCCCTCCCTACTAACCCTTAAGAAGCTTGCTACTATAAAGATTAAGCTTAACCGAAAGCTATAAAAAATTCTTTTTATTTTCAGCTAGCCTAAAATAAATATAGCTTATATTAAACACTTATTTTCCAACTTTAATAATCGGACTACTATATTTAATTAACTTTATAACAGCTTCTAATAAAACTTTATAAACTTAAAGCGTAAGCTTATATAGAAGGATATATTTATAAGTTTATATATATCTACCTTAACTTAATAATATTTTTAATATTTTAATAGTTAATATTTTAAAGCCTTTATTTAAAGTAGCTATAGGATTATTTTAATAACTTTTAAATAAACCTTAATTAATATATACTAAATAAAGCAAATATAATATATACCCGCCACTAGATCTATAACTGCTTTAATAAGGCTTTTTTTAGAAAGGTCTAGTATATTATAAGCCCTATCTTGCTATTCGAGAATAACTTTTAAGGGCCTATAAATAGGAAAAAGAAAAGCTTAGTATATTTCTTTATTAAAACTATTATAGCCCTCTTAATTATAAAGATCGCACCTATTACCGCTTTTAAATATAAAATAAACCCTAATATTACCTAAGCTAAATATAGCTTAGGTTAACAGGTTGCTATAAATATATATAAGGCTTATTATAAGTTTTTAAAAGCCGTTAATATCTATAATACTTTTAATTATATTAAGCTAAATACCTTTTAATAGTATATCTTTTAAAATAAATTAAAGAAAAATCCTTTTAAGCCCTTATTTAACACTCGGAAGCGGAATATCTTTTAAATTCTCTAGTCTAATACCTTTATTAATAACTTGCCTTTACCTAGCCCTAGCCCGTTTAAAATAACTATATTGCCCGCTACCGGTATTTATCGCACCTTTAGCTTTAACTTTCCCTTTAACATTACTAGCTATACCCTATCTAGTAGCAATTGATTTTATTAACTTAAAAGTTTTATAATATATAGCTATTTAGTCTTAAACCTAGCTTTAAACCCCGCTATATTTAAATAGTCTTTAGCTAAGCGGAAGGCGGAGTTATATAGTAATCCCTCTTTAAGCCGCCCTTTCTAATCTTAATTAAGCAATCCCTAGGGCAGCACTACCCTTTATATAACTAATAATCGGTTTAACCCGGAGTTAAAGTTTATTTTATAGGCCTGCTATATATAGCAAAAATATAACTAAATATACCGTAAGATAATATAAATTTAAGATTATAAGTAATACGCGATAGAAAAGCGTTTTTAAAAGATAAACCGCCGGTAGGAGATATCGTTATAATTATCGGCTTAAAATAGCAGCCGCCCTAGCTTAAATACCGGCCTTAGCTAAATTTTAACGCCCGATTCTTATTAGGGTATTTAAAAGCTATTATCTTAGCCTCCTCCCTCTCCGGGTATCTATCCGAATAGCTTTTATTTGCATCTTAGCAATGCTAACTTATAGTTAAGCGAAGCTAGCAGCCAATTTAGCAATATAAATCTTATTAATTACCTGCCCGGCTCTCTTTCTTATAGCTCTAGTTCTCTATATATCCCTTAAACTTATTATAGTAGCTAAAGCCCCTTTTTAATATACCCTATAGATATTTCCTTAAATAATATAACTTTTTTATTCTTTAGCCCTATTAGCTTTACTACCACCGGTAGCAATAATCCGGCATAAATGCTATTATTTATAACTAGTACTATAGTATCTTTAAGCCGTTTAGACTTTACTTATTACTTTATTTATTAGCCGCGCCCTTTTATTCCTTTTAATATATAGTAATAATAATCTTAATAGTAGTTTTAGGTATAATATAGCTTTTATAGTTCTTATAGCAGCTTTAGCGCTAGCTCCTATAGCGGCTATAGCCGGGGTTAAGATAGTAAGCCTAAGACTAATTAAGGTAATAATAATATTTATCTCTCCGATATAGATAATAGTCTAATAGATACTTTTCTTAGCATTTAAACTATATATTATCGCCTTCCCCGCCGTAATACTTTTATAAACTTATTTAATAAATAGAATAGCTATAAATTACTTATTAACTATTTCTATAAGCAAATTACTCGGTATTATTTTAATTATTACTAAACTAATATATTAATAAATATATATATACTATATAATTAACTTCTATATTAATTCTATACCTATAATTCCTATATAATTAATAAAAATAAAGAAAATAACTTAAAAAAAAAAAATTAATTAAATACCTTAAAACCCCTTAATATTTTACTATATAGCACTAATTTTCTCGAAAGATATAGTATTAATACTACCTTAATTATTAATAGTATAAGCTAGTTTTTAAAATAATACTCGATTTATTAAAAGATATTTAAAAATAGAATAATAATCTTTTAAGTTTACCTCTCTATAAGTTATTATATAGATAAATAAAATAAATAAATATTTTTATAAAAAAAGATATATACCTCTAATATAATAATAGTTTTTAATATATATATAGCTATAGATCTAGGTTAGCAAGGTATATATAGGCAGATTATCTTATTATATTAATACGTCCTAAACTCCTAAATATAATATTTTATACCTAAACAATATATAATAAACCTATTTAGCCTAACCTTATAACTTAAAAAATATACTTTTATTATTAATACCCTTATAAGTATTATTATAATTATTATTACTATTATTAAAAAAAATACCTAAGTCGGTATTTTCTAATATTATAAAGAAATAATTATATATAAACTTTATACACTTAGAAGTAATAGGGGATCTGCCTTAAAATATATTAAGGTAAATATATATTTAAATTTAATACCTAATGAAATAACTATATATTTATACTTTATATATAGTAAATCCGGCAGGCCTATAGATATTAAAAAGAAGGTAAATAACCCTTTAATCTTACTACTATTATTATACCGAAAGCCTGTGCCTATACCTATACTTAAGCCTATATCTATATCTATATCTATATCTATATTTAAACCTATACCTAATCTTATTATTTTTACCGGGGCCCCTATAATAAAAGAATTAAACTAGGAGAAATCGGAGCTTTTATAAATATTTAAGGGTAGTATAGCATTATTCTGCTATATAATGCCTAAAAGATTATAAGTTTAACCTTCGGATTAGAAAAGGCTTAAAAGTATTAGCTTAAAATCTAAATAAAGCATCCCCGGGCTTAGGATCCTATTATATAGTTTCTATACTATATACTAGTATTAATTAATATACTATATAATTTTTAATGGATTAGGGATTATTATAGCGTATATATATGTAAATAAGCCGCCTATATATGGTGTATTAATTGATATAAGGCTGTAGCTGCCGGCCGGTGCTAACTTATCGACCCTATAGCTGCTATTAGCTGCCGCTAGCTGAAATTAAATATATTATATCAGATAAATATGCCATATTTCCTCAGATATGCCATGTTTAGCAAAATATGCCATATTTCTCCCCTTATATTCCCGCTACTGATGGTTTAGACTTAGGAGCGTTGGTCCGGCAGTCACGATCCTCAGTCAGTACCCGTAGGTAACATGACAAACGATCGCTTCTTCTTCTATTGCTGATTAAACCCAGTCTGCGCCTACGATATACATATGTAGGGAAGCTCTCTCAACATATGCCATCTTCGATGAAGGTCCGGCTTGAGCACATTCAGAATCGCATTGAGATTATAATGGCCACCCACTCATGTAAGTTGGCTTTCGGCTAGAGCCCCAAATCAACTGCGTGTTTGCTGATGGCGCCGCAAGTGGTATCTCTCAAACATAAAGATAACATTGTGATCCTCGGTAATGATGGACAAATTGCATAACAAGGACCCTTCTCCGCTATGAAGCACAGCCCCTACCTCGAGAGCTTGACCATTGAGGATGAGCAACATGTCGACGCAGGATTTGTTGACGGGCCTTCAACATGCAGATCAAGAGAGCGAGCTCAGACGCGCTGTGCTTGCGGCCGCCATGAGCAGGAGGATTTGCTTCGCAAGACCAGGGACACGAAGCTCTATTGGTACTATTTGAAATCCATTGGCTGGTGGTACGGCCTAGCAGCCTGCACATTGCTAGTCGGCGACTGTCTCCTCCGCGTCTTTCCCCGTAAGATATGCCCCCTATTAGCTTGCAGCCGTGTTTGAACGCTTCGATAACATCGTGGAAGAGATCTGGCTTAGATACTGGACGGAAAATGAAGGAAAGACCGGCAGGGCAGACACGGGCATGTATCTCGGCGTCTACGCCGGCATGTCTCTGATGGGTCTCCTAGGTAGTTGCCGGAATCAATCCCTGGTTGGTTGTGACGTCAAATTTGGGATACTTGCCCAAGGCTGACTTGAGTTTTTTCAGGGTCGTTTTTGTCATGGTGATACCGAAGGCTTCCCAGACATTACACTTGACGTTGCTTCAGTCTCTGACAGTCTGTTATGAGGTTTGAGACGCCTGAGCTGTTTTTGGAACACGCGATCTTTACTGACCTGTTTGCAGAGCGCGTATTCCTTTCTTTGTGCGTAAAGATACGGGCGACTTGACCATCGGTAATTTATCCCTCTTGAAATATGGGGAAGGGAGTGCTGCCTTTCACATTGACTCTAGGTAAATTCAGCCAGGATCTAGGGCATATCGATCGTGATCTTCCAATTGCCTTGTTCATGACCTTCTTAGTAAGGACTTTCGACGCCCTTCTCTCGTCCCTGTCAAATCTCTCTGGCTACTTCACCGCAGTGGTCCTGGACTGCCTCTCAGGGGCAGTCCTGACCTTGGTTGGCGCCAGGTATCTAGCCAGTGTCGCCCCAATCGCGCTCCTCGCACTCCCTTGTCTTCAAAACGTCACGGCAGATGCAATTTTCTGGACCTCCATGCCCAAGCACCTCTTCTCTCGAAATCGATTGAGACCACCGACGGGCTCTCAACTATCAGGGCCTTCAGCTGGCAAGGCGCCTTCAGTCACTCTTTGTTACCTCTGATGGATGAGGCTCAACGGCCGTACTCCCTGCTTCCTTGCATCCAGCGGTGGCTCTCGTGGCTATGGCCATGCTTATCCCGGATAGCACGAGCCCAGGTGCGATTGCAGTCGCACTCTACACCGTCCTCAGCTTCAACCAGAATCTAGCTCAGCTGACTATCAACTGGACAGAATTGGAGACTTCACTGGGCGCAATATCAAGGCTGCGAGCTTTCGAGACCGAAAGAACCTTCGCCTGCTGATGAGCAGCGGCTTCCGCTGGAGTGGCTGTCGAGAGGCCACATCGAGATCCAGGGCATAACGGCGTCCTATGCTCCGAACACAAGACCGGCGCTCCAAGACATCTCTCTATCGTTTCCCCCAGGGGACAAGGTACCGGTAGCCATTTGCGGCCGCACGGGCAGCGGAAAGTCATCACTCACACTGGCCCTCTTCCAGCTCCTACCCCTGGATTCCGGCTCCATCACAGTCGACGTGATCGATGTCTCCCAAGTCTCTCCCAATGAGCTCCGTCGTCGTCTCATCGCCATTCCTCAAGAGTCCGTGCTGTTCCCAGGAACATTGCGCACAAACATGTTCCCCATTCAAATCTCCACCGACGAGACCCCGACAGACGAAGACCTCATCTCTGCGCTGACGAAGGTCTCCCTATGGTCAGCAATTTCTCTCAGGGGCGGTCTCGATACCGACATATCCAAACTGGCTTTATCACGAGGCCAAAAGCGGCTGCTTTGCCTAGCGCGATCCATGATGCGCAAGCACTCGAGCAAGGTCCTTGTCCTCGACGAGGCGACCAGCGCTGCTGACCAGGTAGACTGCAGAAATTACGACCAAGATCGTAGGGACAGGGTTTTCTGATCACACCGTGGTGTCGGTTGTGCACCGGCCGCAGGCGTTGCGTGGGATGCGGAATGTGGTCACTTTGCAAGACGGAAAGGTCGTGAATGTCGGTACGACTGAGCTGTGAAAGCTCTTACTTCAGAAGCAACTTCCGGCGCCTGCACCATTTCTCATCGTCGAGACGCACAGCAATCTTGGACTGTAAGGTAGTATTATAGCAATAGAGTAGAATCTCTGAATTACAAATATTTCCGTTTACCATACATGGACTGTTAGCCGGGTGGGGTATTTAACCGCGTCTGTCATGCCCGCAGTCAGACCTTGCTCCTTCAAAGTTCATTGCTTTCCCCACACCATACAGACTTGGTCAATCCGTGCCTCAAACACCTAGACACGTGCGTTCCTCAATTCACGGGAAGATAATACCACTCCTATTACTGAACATTTATTTGATCTTTTGGATTCAACATGAGTGCAGCTGCACACTCTGTGCTTGAAGTCCTGGAGGGAAGAGCAGCCAAGACAGTCAAGGTATCGGCTCTCCACGGCGGCACGTTCACCCTCCCTCTCAACGTCTTCATTAGTGATGCGTTGGAAACAGATCGAAGTCTTGTGCCATCTTTATCATTCCTTGTCGTCCATCACGACGATAGTGGCAAGCGAACGAATATTCTCTTCGATTTAGGGCTTCGCCGGAATGTCGACGATTACATTGCTCCCGTCAGGAATCATATAAAACTCAGGCAACCCATGATCACTCTTCCGGATGTTAAGCAGACCTTGGTTGACGGAGGGCTAAACCCATCCGATATACAGCACATCATCATCAGCCATGTCCACTGGGACCACACTGGTACACCAGCAGATTACCCGCAGGCGCAGTTCTGGGTTGGCGATGGAGCCCTCAATGTCCTTGAGAATGGCCTGGGCTCTCACATGTCGCATTCACACTTTGAGAGCGAGTTGTTCTCTGGTCTGAACGTTAAGGAATTCCCCAAGCCGCCGGCTGATGGTGAAGGAGGGGACGGATGGCAGAAACTCGGGAATTTCTGGGCATACGACTTCATGGGAGACGGATCCGTCTGGGTTGTGGACGCGCCCGGTCACCTTCCCGGTCATGTCAATCTCCTTGCTCGTCTTGAGCAGAAGCGCTGGATATATCTTGTGGGGGATGCGTGCCACGGTACGTATAAGACTTCTCCTGCTACTGTTGCCTCTCCGGCTTTTATCGGAATCTTTCGGAAGTCATGGTTTCGGGTTTCGTAGCAGGTGACTAACGCATACCAGATCGGCGACTCCTCACGGGCGAAAAGGAAATTGCGGAGTGGAAAGACACGGAGGGGCGGTCTTGCTGTATTCACGTGAACAAGAAAGACGCAGAGGCTACGTTGGCAAGAATTCGCGATCTACAAGCTGCGGCAGAGCACAGTGGATTCCAGCTCGAGGTGATTCTTGCCCACGGAATGGACTGGGCAGAAGCACACCCAGGAGCCTTTTTGCCGGGTACCGTATGAACCCGATTGGCCTTTTGTTCAGTAGAATGCCACTTTCATGCCTGTCTTTACTTGTCGAGACTCTAAGTACAGTCTCAAACACATGCCTATCAACCCAAGTCATGAATTCAGACGTAGCATATCTGTTGTGAGGCGGGACTCCGGGTACAATACGTCTCCGCGCACATGACCAAGCAATCACTAACAGCTTTCTCACGCACAGCAGCTCCGCATACAGCCAGAGTCGGCCCACCCAGCTCTTTACTTCCGCCCATCTACGTATAAGATTTTATATTAAATATTACTATAGCAAAAATTCCATTTTTTTTAAAAAAAAAAAACTTTGTTATCTTTTTAAATATTTTAATTATAATTAATATCTTTTAGCTTTTAATAAATTTTTTTCTAAACTTTTTAACACCTTTTATATTTTTTTAATTTTCTATATATCTTTTAATGTTATATATATCTTCTATCTTTATATATATTTTTTTATCTTTTTATAGCCTTTAAATTTCTATATAGCATTAAAAAGTTAAAAGGTTAAAGGGCGCTAAAAGATTAAAAAAGTAAAAAATATAAAAGTTATTATAAGATATAAAATAATTTAAAATAATTTAAAATAGAATTAATAACTTATTAATTAAGAAGCAACGGTATTTTCAGGTAAGTGAAAAGTTTATAAGTAATAGACTTAATGTTTAGCTTGACTAAGGTACCAGGTAGGCGGAAGCAAAGAGCTGGGTGGGCCGGCCGACCGAAATGCTGGGTGGGGCCTGTGGGCCGACTCTGGCTGCTCCGCATACTATGCCCGCTTGGATGGTGAAAAGTTTACAAACCCCGAGCCACTACTGGCAAACAATGCGGGGAGAATGATGTCCCTAACCGTATGAGGAAGGGCGGGGAAATGCATCAGCTGTTGGCTACTACGCATGACGATCATTCTGAGGTCATCACATGCAGTGTAGCGATTTCGGCAGTGGAGGTGATGGCCGATAACTGTATAACCTCATCCCAATCACGTCTCTTGGTCTTTCGTCAACACACCCTTGCGGTATTCTGCTCTCTGATCTAAACAATATTCACACATATTATCTTGTTTACACAGACGTAAAACCTCAGTCCCTCAGCACAGGGTCTAGCTATCGACATGGCCAACGAACCAATCAACGTTGGATTTATCGGTCTGGGGATCATGGGCTTTGCCATGGCAGTGAACCTGGTGAAAAAGCTGCCTCAAGGGTCCAAGTTATATGTATATGATGTCTCAGCAGATGCAGTGAATAGGTTCGTAGCTGAGCATCCGAACTCAGCCGTCGCTGCTGGGTCGGCAAAGGAAGCGACTCAGAACTCCGTGAGTATTGACTTCCCTGTCGACTTTTGAAATAGAAGTTACTGATCATAATTCTGATACAGACGACTGTTTTCACTATGGTCCCAGAAGGCTCCCATGTCAGGGCTGCATTCCTCGATGAGACGAATGGAATACTCGCAGCAGAACAGACACCAAGGACGCTCATAGACTGTTCGACCATCGACCGTGAGACGTCTCTAGCTGTCCTGGAAGACGTGAGAAAGCGGCATCCTCAAGCGGCCTTCTTCGATGCTCCTGTATCAGGTGGTCAGATAGGTGCAGAGAAGGCGACGCTCACATTCATGGTCGGCTGCGCAGAGGATGATCCAAAGTGGCCATTCTTGAAAGGCATACTCGGTCTCATGGGCACCAACATCATGGCCTGTGGTGGACCGTCGCTTGGTGTTACCGCCAAGCTGACGAACAACTACTGTTCTGCACTTATTTCGCTTGCCACAGCGGAAGCTATGAACCTCGGAATGCGAGCTGGTATGGATCCACGTCTCATTCAGAGAATATTCTCCAAGAGTACAGCACAAAGCACAATATGCGACAAGTTCAATCCTGTCCCCGGCGTGTGTCCTGAAGCGCCCTCAAGCCATGGATACGAGGGTGGTTTTAAAATTCAACTCATGAGAAAGGACTTTGGACTGGCGTGCCAGATCGCGGAGAATGTGGGCGCGAAGCTACTGCTGGCTGAAGCAGGCCTGAAGACTTACACTGAGGCGAGTGCGGACCCGCGCTGCAGAGATCTAGACTCGAGGGTGGTTTACAGATTCTTAGGAGGTAGTGAAGACTGGGAGAAGAAGCAGGATTAGAAATTTGCAGGCTCATCCTCCGGCCGACTCTGAGGCAGAAGGTACCAGTAGAGAGGCACCTGGCCAGTACTACAATCTCAAGTGCTGTGAAGATAGACAAATTCTTTCAATAAATCCATTATTCTACGACTCATCATCGATCCCGAAGTGGATAGGTCTAAGCGTCAGAGTCGAATATCACAATGACGAATAAGGCCCATATATAGCCCACTTATTCGGCTATATAGCGGCTTCGGAGCAGCGAGGGCTCTGGGACTCAAACTTGGTTCCTTTAGGTTCAATGGATTCGCCCTGCAGGGCCTTCTGGGCCCGTCACTCTACCTATTGCACCCCCCACTCTGACACTAAGGTACGACATGACTTTAAAACTTGGAAACGATTTAACGTCCCCGCACCCGATTTGGGCCGCCACTTTACATATTAAATACTTACGTTTTAGCCACCTATGTTAAATTAAATTAAGTAATAAAACTTTAAAAAGATTTTAATATAGAAATAATTAAAGTAAATAAATAAAAATAATACTTTTAAAAATAAACTATAATATTATTATATTTATATTTTAATTTAAATATAAAAATATTTTAATTATTAAAAAGGTTTATAAAGTTATATAATATTATTAATAAAAGTGAATATATTATATTATAATAAATAACTAATTAAATCTTCTTTTTATAAAATAATAAATAATTATTTTAAAATATAATATATTATTTAAAAACTTTTAAGTTTTTTATTTTTATTTATTAATAAAAGTATTATAATAATACTTCCCTATATAATTTTTATATCGATTATTTTAATTTTTAAGTTTTTTTATTAAGTTAAAATAATAGTAAATATTTTAAAAAAAATAAAGTATAATATATATTTTAAGATTAATATTATAAGTTTTACTATATAAAACTTTTTATAATAACTTATTAATCTTTTATAAGCTTATTTATAGTTAAAAGCCGCTATTTTATATTAATAGCTATAGTATTAAGCCGTGCCTAATTTATTTACGTTAATGCTATTAATAAACATTAAAGTTAAAGCTATTATAAGCTATAAGTAACTTAATTTAATGCTATTAAATATTATTAATATATAAAAGTGTTATTACTATATAGCTTAAGTAAATATAAGTTACTTTAAATAAATAATATTAAAAAGCCGTTATTACTTTAATTATATACTCTTATAAGATATATATAGGTTTTAGCTTTATATAAATATATATTTATTTAATAAACTTAAATAACTATTATACCTTTATTTTATAAAATTATTTAAACCTTTTTAAGTATAAAGTTAAAAAACTTATAATTATTTTTTTTAAATTAAATTCGATTTAACTATATTACGTTTTTATAATTAAGCTTTATCTTTTTAATTTATTTAAATAAAAGGTAAACCTTTTTAAAGAAGTATATAAAATAATTAACTTTCCTTTTTCTATTTAGCTTATTATTTATTCTTACTTTATAAGTAATAAACTTCTTTATTTTTTAAAAAAATAAATCTTATATATCTTTAAAATAACATTATAACGCACTAATAAAATATTAAGTAGCCTTATATAATAATAAATATAAAGGCTATAAGTTTAATTTTTATAAGTGCTTCCCTTTTCTTTTACTTATAAAAAGAAAGTTATACCCCTTTTAAAGCCTTATAGCTTTTAATTAACAATATTTATACTTATTAATATAATAAGTTTTTCTTTATAAATAATTAAATATATTAAAAAAGCTAGTTTTAGCTCCTTTATTAAGTTTTTTTTAACTTTTAACTCGGCTAATTTTTCTTTAATAAATAACTAAATAGAGATACTATTAATTATATAGAATTATAAAGTAATAAGAGATATTAAAGCTTAATTTTCTATATAGTAAAAATAACACTTAATTCTTTATAAAAATATACTTTAAGGTATATTTTAAAGATTTAAACTTATAATTATTAATTATATTAAAAAGTAAGGCTTAATAAACTATTAAATAAAGGTTTAATAATCTTTATATCTTTAAAAGAAATCTTATATATTTAAATAATAAAATATAATAGCCTTATTTAAGTTTTAAGTGTATATATTAATTTAAGCTTAAGTGGTAAATAGTTTAATTTTAGCTAAATAATTACTTTTAAATAGTTTTATAAAATAAGGTTATAATAAATATATATTTAATTAAAGCTAAAACCTTTAAAGTAATAATAGCTTTTTAATATTACTTATTTTAAATAACTTAAAGGCTTAAGTTATAATATAGTTAATTAATAAGTGGTGAATATTAATAAATAGCGAAGTTTTATAATTTCTATTAATTTTTATTAACCTTAATACTTATTTAAGGTAAAGGAATTAATTAGAATTAGTATTAATAGATATTAACTAGTTTTAATTACTTATTTTTAATTAATTTAATTAATTTATAATAATAATAAGAGTATAATACTAATTTAAATATTTAAAGTTTAAATAAATAAGGTTTTTTTAATATAAATTATATCTTTCTTTTTTATATTAATTTTATATTACTTTACTTATTTAAATATTAAATATATTAAAAATTAATAACTATAATATATATCTTTTATTAAAAGAAAATAAAATTATTTTA
>JALPVH010000303.1:0-69749 GCA_023242295.1 Diaporthe ilicicola | reverse complement strand
TATATTTAATATATATATATATATATAAAACAAATTTTATTAGAAAAGTATAAATTTATAATATATATAGTATAATTAATATAATATATAACTTAAATACTATAAAAATAAGTAAATATTATAGCTATTATAGAATTTATAAACGCTTTATATAAATAACGTATATAATTCTTTCAAATAATAATATATAACGTATTATATTTAAAGCTATAAGTTTAATAGTATTTAAAATAACTTTTTAGGATTTTTATTTATATAATAAAATATTTTTACTTATAATAAAAAGATTTTCTTATTTTAATAGGTTTTTATTTCTATATAAATAAATATTCTACTATATATACAGATTTTACGCTATATCCTATAAGAATATCTATTTTATAAGTAAATTAATTCTTTATATATAAAGAAATAAGTTTAAGGGGGGATATTAGAATATTTTAAACGGCTATACTTATTATAAATACGAAATATCTTATTTTCTATTATTTCCCCGTAGTAAAGTAGATACGTTTATATATAGGGGGTATTGCCCCTGTAGTCTAGACTACTACTAGCCTAATAGATTAAGCGTTTAATCTAACAGATGAGTCTACTGTGAGAGACTCGGATGGCTCACCGCAATCCGAAAATGCGGAGTCGACTATAATGCAACATTCGAATGAAGTACCGGCCTTGGCAGACGAGAATGGCGGACAGGCGGGCCTACTTTCACTACTGAAGTCACGCAAAGTGTTAATCACCCTTGTCATCTTCACCATGCCAGCACTTGCGTGGAACGTCATGCAAGCAGTCATCCGGTACTATCTTGCTACTCGTCGTCCTGGTCAATCGATATTCCAAGCCATTATTCCCTTCCGAGTGGGGCAGCTTGTCAAGGTCGTTCTCTTTGCACTAGTAGTCCCTTCGACCATTCCGTTTGTGCAGAGACGCTTCGGGACCTCCCAGGCTGTGGTCGACTCGTGGATCATTCATGGCAGTCTATTGCTTCTGGCCATCAGCGGCGCCCTGATATTATCGGCTTCAACTTTTGTATCACGAATAATTGGTAAGTAGGCACTGGAAATTCAGCGATAATGTGTGGGTTTTGTCAAGTACTGATAGCCGCAGCTGCAATCGTAATATTTACGGGCTCTGCGTTCAGGACGTCGTTGTTATCATACATCACTTCTCTCGCAAGACCAGAGATACGGGGCCGCCTGTACGGTATTGTCCAGGTAGCGGAATTATTAGGACAACTGATCGCTTGGCCCATCTTGCAAGACTTATTGTTCAGAGATGTCAACAGCAGAGATCCATGACTAATGGTGCCGTTTATTGTTATGTCGGTACGTCAGTTTTCTATCCTGACGACTGGACGACAAGGGAGTCATCTGATAAGATCCTAGGTGTCAGAGTCGAATATCACGATGACGAATAAGGCCCATATATAGCCCACTTTATTCGGCTATATAGCGGCTTCGAAGCAGCGAGGGCTCTGGGACTAGAACTTAGTCCTTTAGGTTCAATACAGTCACCCTTCTGGGCCCTTTGGGGCCTTCTGGGCCCGTCACTCTACCTTTGCACTCCCACACCTGACACTAGGTCACAAGTGTCTTTATATTTGCAGTGGTCATGCTTCCACGACCTGCTTTTACTCAGTCAAGGAGGGATATCAACGCGGAAAGCTGAACGAATAGTATCTGCGGCGTTCTGCGCATCTGGCACCGAACTTATTTCTCGCGTACGTAGTGCTGAATATCCCTATCGGTGGGCTTGTCATCATGCATCATCGACCAGGCTGATTGTCGAAGCCTAGTTGGGCAAGAAATGAGGCTCTTCAACAATTTTGTTTGAGATAGTCATAGGAACGTCACTTCTGAAGTCGGCTGACTATGAATATATATGCTGGAGCGAAAGTCCCATTGAAACTCCTCACTAGGTACAATAGAGATTGTGTGTGCCAACCTGGGTCGGGGTCCGAACCAAATATTACTCAACCCGAGCCTGCGGGGAGTGTGCCAAGTTATGTTGAAATTACTCAGATTTCTTCAAATCCTTCCCAAATTTTACAAAGGCACCTTGATGACTGCCACTGATCTTTTGCGAGAATAAGACTCTTACTTGGCCTTGTACTCCCATTTCAAATTTCTTTCAGAAGCTTTATCAAACGCTGGGCCCTGAGTAAGCGTGATACCGTCTCTGTGTGAATTTTCTTCCACATCGGAGCGACTGGGATACTCAAGAGCCTCGAGAGGCAATTTTATATATGTCAGAATCACAAAGGGTTCAAAAGCTCAAAAGTCATGGGCAATTATTGCATTCTTTTACCCTATATATCACCAGCTCACCCCACTGACGGGTACATGCATCATATTGTCCATTGTTGTGTCCACATGTCCTTTTATGCTCCAAGTGTTATCGTCAATCCATTTGTTGTTGCATGTTTAACAGGAAACGAAGATTTCGCTATTCCAGAACACTAGCAGGCACCGGGGTCGGCGCTATACAACGGATTAGCAAGTTTCAAATCATCTACACGGGAATTTCAGCTCACCGGAAGCGCCACCCAGAAACGGTGGACTCGCCACCATTTCCACAGCCGAAGATCTCGTTGTTGAGGCGGTTGTAGCAGTCGTCGTCGCCAAGGTCGAAGCCAGTGTTGGTGTTGAGGTTCTGGACCTCGAAGAGGAGGCCCAGGCTCCTGGTGGCGCTGCGCGGGCACATGGACTTGGTCTGGCGGGGCGCAAAGTTGCCCGTGAACATGCCGCCGTTATTGTAGCAGGCGTCGTGGACAAAGTTGCGGGCCTCCTCGGTGTTGGGCCACGAGTCGCCGGAGCCGTAGCAGGTCGCCGCGACGCTCTGGACGCCGAGGGAGAGAACGCCACCGAGGGCAACGAGGATCGCGGAAGTCTTCATTTTGAAAAGGGGAAAGACGAGCTGATGAGAGTGAAGTCCACAGATAGGTAATTATCGTTGTGCTTGAGATGAGTTGATCTGCTCGTGCCAACAAACTCCAGATGCAAGGGAAAGACCTTCCTTTTATATTCGTGAGCTCGAACTTCGGCAACTGCTATTGCAAACCGCTCTCACAGGTCACCAACATTGAATTTCCCAAGCCATCAAGACCGAAGTGGGTCTCGCCTCCGCGGCATAGATCGAGCGAGCCATCGGAATCAGCTTGCAGAGAGTCTCAAGGTTGAGAAGCCACACCGGGCTTGGTCCTCTGTGGCACGTTCCACGAGGCTGAGAAAGTCACGGTAGTTGGCTCACTTCTCTCAAAGCACCAATAAACAACTTCCGAGCCTGCCAATCCAACGGGCTGATTCAAAATCCTACAAGAGCGGCGACCGCCGAGGCGATTCAAGTTTCATGAACCTAGCGCTGACAGCTCAAAACTAGCGCTGACGGTTGTGGACTCTTACTCGGTTCTGATGTTACTGTATCAACCCTAACAGCAGAGGCTCTTGGGCCGGGCAATGGAGGACTAGTCGAGAAATATATTGCCTAATCACCGTGCAACCGCACTAAAATCCTATCCGCGTGTTGCCGCTCCTCGTATAAGAGGTCCAATGAGGAATTGCGAGGATTCAGATTCTGTCCAGTGATCTCAACTAAAGTTTGTTCCACCTCATGCCCAGACTAAGATCCACAGTTTAGAGCCGACTACCGATCCACTTCTACAGTTATGAAACATAATAGCTTCAAAAAGTCCGACATCCGAAGCAAAGGATCCGAGTCAATTGACTTCACTGCCGCTCCATAGCCTGGTTAAACGTATTAGGCAGCCGAATATGAGTATCACACAACACATTCCCGTGCCAGGGCCAATGAATAATGCAACTCACCTTCCAAAGTCGGTCGGTCCTCAGACCAGACAGAGCATCGGTGGCGACCCAGACTCTTCCAGACCCACATCATTCTCTGGGCGCCCCGCACGAATATTAGCCTTGAGATGGTGTCCATGGATCTTGCCACTCTGATCGCGCTTGCTGGAAATCCTACTCGATAACTCATAAACCGACACAGCTAGTTTCGATCCAGCGCAAGGCATAATGCATAGAGCCTCCCGACGATAGGCGCAAAAGACGCAGGTGGCATCAAGATATCCGATCTTCTCTTTCGAATGTTGCTGCCTATAATGACGAATGACCACATTGTGTAACTGTGATGATGCCGAAAGCGCCGCTTGTCTCAGCTCGAGTATCACCAATCGGAGCGATGGAACTAATTACCTCAACTCGCCCGACCAGGATAGTCGAGTGGTGCGCTCCTGTCGTGGACGTGAAGCGTGCTTTCTTTCTTTCTTTTTCCTGGGCCAGTGGGGTGGGAAGGGCAGCGTGCAGCGTTTTGGCACAAACTCTTTTCCTTTTTCTTTCATTTGATGAGTCTCAATGCTGTCCCTGAAACTAGCCCAGAAGCTCCAAAATACTTTCTACAAAGTCATGCCAGCCATCTCATCACTCAACCGTTCTGTGGGTATTTCCTGTCTCTGTGACATCAATCATGGCTAATCATCAGAGACAATAGCAGAGCCTATGAGTTTCCGTGATTGCCTCCAAAATGCTTGCATCAGAAGTGGAAGATGAGAGCCAAGAGTCAAGGCAAACATGTATAAACTGTGATGATGCCGCAAAACCCGATGACATCAATATAGACCCAACATTTCACACCCCGGAACTATCGTCTTCCGGATTTGGCACAAGTCGCTCATCTCCATACTGGGAAGCGGTAGATCGGCAGTCGTCTGAATCGTCCAAAACCTCAGTCAAACGCTGCTCTTCCATTCGCCGCCCTTGCCGCTGATTCTGATATGCAGAGGCGGTGTCAGTCGCGGGAGGCTCGCTGGATCCTCGAGAACTGCTGCTTTCAGATTGATCTGCACACTGAACCCTAATGTAGTGGGAATCACCGTGAGCGTGGTTCGAAGTTGGCCTGGCTGTACAGTCGGTGCTGGGATATTCGAGCTCCTTGTGCTCCTGGCAACCAGCCTGCGAATCATCCTGGCATGTGTGGTCTCTGTCGAAGAACCCAGCCCATGGGGTAGAATTGCGATTTCCAACCTTAGCACTAAGATCAGAGCTGGAAGGCTGATGGAACTGATGAGAAATATCAGAGTCACCGCGGTCAAGGCGTCTATGATGGACAGGGTACTCGCTCTGGGGGTAGCATGGCTCCTCTGTGGTCGACCACGAGCCTGGTGAAATTGAATCCTCATCATTGGAATCGGTACCCTCGGAACTGTCCACCGGGTAAGTCCGTACTTCTTCCTCGAGACATTTTTCTGCGATATCACCCAGTCGCTTCTTCAGATCGCTCCCTTGCTTGGATTCGGCCAACTGTTTCGTATCCTCAAGCACTCGGCGAAGATCATCCGAAGGCTCTTTGCGTCGGATGAGAACCTCTTTCATCTTCTTGACCTGTCTCTTCTCCTTGGTCCTCATTCTCTCCGCTTTCCTCTCCTTTTCTTGGACAGCCTTTCTCTTTTTCTGTCGAAGAAGTCTGTCGAGATCGGAGGTCCTCGGAAGGATACCGTGACTTCCGTTTTCCCTCGTATAAGCTATGAGGGTGTCGGATCCGTTCCACGGTGACAAATCAACGATTTCTGTCAGGGGAAAATGCGGTTTGGCATTGAAGATGACCCCATTCCAATCAGTTGGCATGAGCGATATGATCTCTCTTGCGTCATTCGCATCGTCAGGGACAGTCTCGTCTTTCTCTCTTGCTTCAGCCGGCATTTGCGAGGTATTGCGGTCAATTGGCAGTTCTTCCGTTGTGTTGTCTACCCTGGGCTTCTTCACTTTCTTGCGGTTTCGTCTCTTCTTTTTATTTCCTAGCTTCTTGTCGTCCGCTTCTGCCCCTTTCGCATTGGGTACTGTATCTGACGTTCTCTCGACTTTGGTATGAGGCGCGGCCTCGTCATCAGTCTGATACCTTCCCAGCGTGACGCAACTCGAGGCTGGGCTGAATGGACAAGCCATCTGTGGCTGTTCGATCCGAGAAGGATCCTCTCTCGCGTGCTTTGCATTTTCCGCAACCAAGGGTCGTTGTTCCCCAGCTGTGTCTCTCTCCACCACCTCATCATTGATTTGGTAAGTAGAAGTTTCCATCACGCCATGTGTCTTCTTCAGCTTGGTCAAGGATGGTGGAGGTGAAGGCGGGTGAGTGGACCCAGCTGCTAGTTGAACAGGAGGAGCATAGCCAGGCGTCTCTCCAGCTGTGTGGATAGACATCTCAGCACCCAATGACTGAACTTGAGAAGACTTTGCCTCAGGGCCGAAGATGTGGTCAGAGAGTGCAACAGACTCGTTACCCTTTGATGGAGCAGGAAGATGTGAGCTTGACTGCGATGACACAGCATTAGAAGGTACCTGCGACGTGGCTTTACTGACGCTCGGAGCTGTGGCAGCAGGGAGAGCCCTTAACTTGCGGCCTTTCCTCTTTTGACTGCCATTCTTTTTTTGAATGACCATTGGCTTGCTTGAAACACCAACACCTTCCTTCGCTGCAAGAGCCGGGTCGCCATCAATGGTCGACTTCTGCGCAGCATTTCTCGCATGAACGGTCGCAGTCAGCGACCCAGTCGCTCGGAATAGATCCCAGGCTAGGTTGAGTTGGTGAACCTGCTCTCCTCCCACGATATCCCAAGTGTAGGTGCTAGAGTTGAGCATGCGAACAGACCAGTTGGTCATGGACATGGGGTAGAATGGGAAGGTGGCAAGACGCAGCTCGTAGACCTCTGGATCTTGCCTGGGAACAATGCGGACGGTCACGTGTGTAAGCTGTTGGAATTTGTCCAGGACCGCAGCAATTTTTTCAAGCGCATGCTGATTGAACGCAGGCAGATTCTGGAAGGGGTAGTTGTCTGGGAAATGGATGCGGATGCGAGCGGATCTGGTGTAGCGTTGAAAGTTGGTGTTTTGCAGGAAAGTGACGATCTTGTCAAGTTTTGCCTCGTTCTGCTTGGTGTGGACAGCCTTCAGATCCACGGAAACGTCGAGGTCATTGACGGAGTAGATGAAACGGGTGAAATCTGCTGATATTTGTTTGTTGACCAAGAACAGCCAGCAAGATCGCTTATCAGTGGAATCAGAATCCAGCCCGGACCGAGCTTCCTCGACCCATCGCAAAGGCACGTTACGGTTGACCCCGTTCTCAGAGACTACCCAGTCCAACTTGCCCTCGTCACGGCGTTTTCGTGACCAAGCAAAAGAGTAGATCTTGTCTCGAAGTTTCTGTAGCTGGCTGTCGACAGGAGGGTCAACAGAAAAGAGCTTTGCGAAGGGGGAGTTCTGTAGCATGCTGTTGACAGTCGCCATGATGTATTGCTGGGTGATCGAGGCGTCAGTTTCGACGAGATGCAGGACCTAGAATCGAACAATTGATCAGCTGGATGTGATTGTGGGCCTCAAATGCGAAGACACAACTGATAGAAACTATCGGGTGGCGATCGTAGAAGGAGAAGGTGTCTTGTGCTGATCCTGAGGGTTGGTAGAAGGCAGCTAGCGACGCGTCCAACTCTATAAAGATACAGCGACCAGAAACGCTGAAGGCTGCTGTGCCTAACCTTCTGAGTCCGCCCCCCGCCCCTGCGTAGGCCTTTGGGATGAGCTGAATGAGGGAGTCTCCTCCAACCTTCAAGCCACATCTTTCAACGCCGGCCTTGCCAATATGGCCTCTACTGGGTCACCACACTTCAGAGCAGCTATTAACGCGATAACTGCTTCAGAACGCTTACCTGTGCGCCAGTCTGATGAGACAGAGAGCCTGCCGAGCTTCCTTGGGTTTCCAAGAGTCTTCCTTGCACGATTTTCAACACTGCCGATAGTGCTTGGGTCGCCCGTGGAAGTACGCCGCGGAAGTACTTAGTGGTTGCCGTTCTAAACAGCGCGCTCCGGGTCGATGACGGGGAGGGTCAGGATGAGGATTCCGGCAAAGGCAAGAATTAGCATGACACCCAAGACGACCAGCCACAGGAAAAGGAGCATATCCATCTTAATTGTCCATTCTGAGTTCGCAGGACTGGGGACAATGAACAGCGGACAGTGAACAGGGCGCAATGGAGAGTGGACAGGTAGGGCTGCAGCAGACACGTCGATGTCAATGGCTTTCAGTCAGGAGATGCACTGCAGCACCAAAGCAGGGAAACAAACGGTTCCAAGCCCGAGAGTAGTGGCTTGTTGACTAGAGCTTTGGCTAGAGACAGGAATATCTAGGCAGGCGAACGGTATCCTTGAGACAGCCGTGGAAGGCAAGACGCAAGACATGCGCCCCGAGAAAGAGGCATAAAGAGGGCAGGAGGGCCTTGGGAGACATTGAGCCCCTAGGGCCCTGCCCACTGTCCGCACCTTCCGTTCCGCCTCTCCTGAACTCGTATGCACGGTATGGCATGGCATCAAACAGAGTCCTGCCTGACTGCCTGCCCGCCAGATCAAGCCTGCAGACTCCCGAAACCCTGGCACCAAGACATGCATCAGACGCGACTCTGTCAAAGGAAAGAACGTATTGCTAGGAAAATCTGCAGGCAGGACAACGGAGAGGCCGATGGAGGTCCCCAGGAGCAGCGTACGTGGTGCCTCATGCTCTCATGTACAGACAGTCAAGCTCGGTCTAGATTTGTCGCATCACGTCACAGAAAGAACTCAGCAGTTGAAGATTTCGGAGGGCGGATGACGGGCTGAGCAGGAATGGATATTGCTCGACCAAGTGACTCTACCTAACAGCTACCGCACGCGGATGGAAGCTGAGCCGAACTCATCTGAGCTGCAGAGAGCCTCCATCCTGCCCACCCAGCAGGAACAAGACACGCAGAACAGGGCACGAATGTAGATCTCAGAATGAAACTGAAGCTAGATGGAGAAAACTAGCGTCCAGAGATTAACGAAGGATCGATTTCCTCTGTGAGGACGCCATCGACATTAGAACATGTCTAACCAGTCTTGCACACTTCATCGAACCAAGAACAGGTCCTGTTGTGCTGTGGTCGGGCGCCTCAGCTGATTGAGGAAAGAAAAAGAGGAAGGGAAGGAAAAGAGAGGCTGTCAAATTTTAGACAAAGGTCGGCATGTCGTCTGGCAAACGGCAGAATTGCACGTGACGAGCTTGGTAATACGGTGGCCTCTGATTGGCTGCTAGCCGCCTGGGGAGTACCGAGGATAAACGGGTGCAGGTCCGGCGGTAACTCCCTGCCGACGATAGCTCGGAATGTCGAGCGAGGACTCGTCTTGTCGTCAACCACCTCCGAAACACTTAGCCACCCCGTCGATGCTGGTCACCCACTGACCATTGCCCACTCGCGATCCCGAACAGCAATCAAGCCACCACCCACGGCTCGACAGACCCATATACCAACAGCCATGATCACCTCAAGGGCAGGCCTGACGGCCGTTCGCCGGGGTAAGCTCCCAGACGTCATCTACGACGCCAATGCCAACCAACCAACCTGCCTTTCTTTCTATTGAGTCCGGGAGACAGTCCAGCCCAGTTCAGCCCATGGCTAACCACACAATGCCCTCCAAACAGCAGCAAACCCCTCGACTTTCTTCACAGCCACCGCCCTCATGACGCCGCGACAAGTCCGCTCGGCGGCGACGCAGTCCATGACGCCGGCAGACGGGCAGTCGATCCTGGCCAAGCAGCGGCTGCAGCGGCCGGTGTCCCCGCACCTCGAGATCTACGACAAGAACCAGACCTTCTTCGGCTCTTCGATCTGGCAGCGCTTCACGGGCATGTTCTTCACGGGCTCGCTCTACGCCTACTCGGTCGGCTACCTCGTCGCCCCGCTCGCCGGCTGGCACCTCGAGTCCGCCAGCGTCGCCGCCGCCTTCGCAACCCTGCCCGTCGTCGTCAAAGGCGGCTTCAAGATGGCCCTCGCGTGGCCCTTTGTCTTCCACGGCATCAACGGCGTCAAGCACCTCGTCCACGACTCAACCGCCAAGGGTTTCCGGAAGGCCACCATCAAGCAGAACGAGTACCTCATCTGGGGGACAAGCACGGTCATTGCGTTGGGTCTTGCTTTCCTTCTGTAAATGGGTCACATATGGTGGTGTTGGTGGGACGTTGTCTTCTGCGCGTGTACATATGACACGCTAGGCGTCGTAGGAATACAATGACTTGGAAGCACAATTTTGACCTGGCTGAGGGGCCACTGCCTTGTTACTGATGGTGACCTGCTCATTCCGTCCCTAATGGCACGAACGCCGCGGGCTTGATTCTAATATAAAGCGCACAGCACAGTGCCTGGATTTGAAAACTATTAATGAACCATGGCTGTACGAGGAAGCATATGTGTTCGAATGTTTACACACACAATTTTTGAGAGCCTGTACGCCCTATCTGAGGTATCAAATATGAAGCAAAGCCTTTTGTCCCTTTCAATGTGGTATGACCCGTGAACGCCAATTCGCCCATCCGAAGTTATCTCTGCATGCGCTATCTAGCGAGCAGGATCGCTCTTACTCGTCCCTGTAAGCCTTGGCATCTAGAACCTGCCTGTTCAGGCTGGCACTGCCCAGGTTGGCAACCTCGCGCCCTATGGTCTCGCCCAAGAACTCGGTCAACTCTGTCACTGTATGCTCCGTAGTGTTGCTATGGACCCCGTTCATCATGCCGATCTCGTTCTTATCGATGGTCTTAATGGCATTGACGATCGCGCCAAGGAGCAATTTGGTTTCAAAATCGGGCAGGCCCCGCTCCCGCATTGGCCGAAGGATCATGTCGTCGAAGGACTTGAGGTTTGGTAGCAGCAGAACCCGCACGGACTCTGGCCCTCCGGCTGCTGAAAGTCCGCATACGGCCCCATACAGCACTGCAGCTGGCTTCGAGGGGTCGAGGAGATACTTGAGGCACGTTCGTGTGAGCTTGGGCCGCAGCCTCGTGTTCGACTTGCCGTAGTTCTTGGCGATGTTTCCCAGTATCGCGGCCGAGAGCTCACGCAGCTCATACTGCTCCTTGACCGCATCCATGCCCTCATCCGCGCCCAGTTTCCTACTCATGAGACACGTCAAGACCGGCGCGCTGAGTGGCGATGCGTAAGGGTCGAGGTAGAGGTTATCGTTTGCGATCAAGGCAGCCGTCAGTTCCATCGTTTGTCTCAATGTGAAGGTGTCATCGAGCCTGTGGGTGACTTGATTGGCGACAAAGTTGACAAAGTACGGGACCAGCTGGTGCAACCCAGGATCGGACCCGACTGATTGTAAAGCTGCATGGCGCAATTGGCGGACCTCATCGTCTGGGTTGTCGTCGAGGATCGCCGACTGGATCTTCTCGAAGTACATGACAAGCTCTTTCGATATGACGTGCCTAACGTGCGGTTTGAATGAGACATTGTCGTTTCCAGCGAGGGCAGCGAGGGCAGGGTTTGCGCCGGGACCCTTGGGGACGAGTTCCTGGGAGCGGGCTTCAGCGGTGGTCGGATTTTGGGGGATAGTTGGCTGAACGCCTTCTATGGCGAGCCAGTGCGCTATTGGAATGATTGTTAGTCACACTTTCCTTACACAGCTGTTTTGCAGCTAGGAAGACCGTAGCACTAACCTGTGAAGGTTGCATCTCTGGGCACCTTGGGGAGAGGCGCATTGATGAGCTTCTCAAAGTCCACCTCCTCGTCCTCGATGTAGAACAGCGGCTGGCCAGGCCCCAGGCTCGCCTCGCCGTATCTGAGAGGCCGCGTGGACTCGTATCCGTAGAGAGGCTCGACATCAAGCACTTTCATGGCTTGCGACACGTCCTGGACAGTGAGGGTGGTGCGACCGGCGTGTCGCATGAACCGCAGGCTCTCGATGATGACCTGACCGAGACGGTACTCGACATCCTGTGACAGGCATTTGAGGGCCTCTTCATTAAGAGCACCGATGCCCACAGACTCCGCGACGTCCTTGACGTTCTCGGGATTCCATAGCAGCTTGGGCTCGTCGGCCGGCTTTGGTGGTGGGGCCGCAGCCATGCTGTCGGGGGTTCAGCCAGGCGGCCACCAGTATGGATCTGTGTCGCCTTCTACCGCGTTTGATATGAGCGACCCATGAGGATGCTGAAAGGTTTTCGAACAGTGGGGTGCTATCACCGCGCGCTGCAGGATGATGTGTTGTTGCGGTAGCAATGGGCTAAGGTGCGTATAATCATGAACGGAACGAAGCTCCATCAACAAACCCTCAGCCAGGGCAGCGACACCCGCACTAAAAACGGGCCCACTTTCATGCGGTGTTCCCAAGTACAAGAGAGGTCAACTGGTCCAGCCTCTACTTCACCCCCACCCCTATACCCCCTCCCTGACTCAAACCCAAACCCTGACTGTCTTCCCATTAGATAAACCTGGGTTTTAGACTTTCGACTATAATTACACCCACGCGGGCTTTATTGAAGCCTCGATGATGCCTATATGGTGCCGCATTTAAAAAGAAAGAAAAATGGAGGTGTATCAAGCATATAGCAGCAGAAAGTAGTTCACTGTCGGTTGACCATGTTGATTAGCAATCATCTATAAGTGTCATTGACTTTTCCATGGCTCCAGAGCAGGTAGCCTATCACAAGTTATGTGAGTACCGCGGCTAGTATGTCAAATTATCCCAAGCCACACAGGGAACCCGGACCATTACGCGATGATAGCGGCCTGAATGGTCTCTTTTAGGACACTGACTTGAAGAACACTGGCGAAGGCCAGCCGGTATTAGAACGAGGTAACTATTTCGACGTCAATGGACTTCGTGCCTGCCTAGGTCGATCTTCTTGCTCTTCGAGCTGTGCAAGCCCTCATACACAACGCAGCGAGCCTGTTGATTTGCCAATAGGAGGGAACGTGGATTATGTTTAACAAAGGTACTAGTGCATGGTTTTACTGAGCTCTATGAAAGACATCATTAGCAACATCATCCTGGGAGTCTTGTCCAGGATCACTGATGGTTTGGACAGTCAGGAACCATCATACGATATGTTACAGGTTGAGGGCACGGCTGGAACCAACCCTGATCCAAGAGGTGAGAATGAAGTATCTACTTGAGCAAGATCTAGGTAGGAAGAATGATTGAATTGCAGACGGTTCTGTCAAAGTCGAGGTGCCTGGGAAAGATCCGAGGGGTCACCGTTTTCAAGTGGGGATGTCGCCAAGCCTCAAGCTGGAGGTGGCTGGGCGTCCGCTGAAGCAATGCTTGAGTAGAATGTGAGTTAGAGAAAGATGTGTGTGCCATACCCGATGCGCCTGCTTTCTCTGGAGAAATCAACATAAGAAGGCTATATCTCAACATCAATTCCAAAGGCACGAGCAGAAGCACAAAATTGAGTGTGTGTATCATACGATATCTCAAAGCCAAGGCAAGGGTAGCGCAGTGAGTGTCCCACATAAACCAGATGTCTACACAAGTGCTGAGCCTACGTGTATACATACCCTGGTCCATGCAGCATGCTGGCGACTCAGCACTGTACGGAGTATGCAACCTCCCGGGAGTGGGCCCGATTGCACATGATCTTGTAAGCAAGTGCGCGAATCGGCGAAGTACATGTACCCGGCCCTACTCCTGCAACCTGAGATCTTTGGTCACATGGCATTTCAGATTTACCCGTACTGCGTGGGTCAATGCATTGGCACCTGGTCCCTGAAGGAACGGTATTGAGGCCTCGTCGCCACTGGGAATGGGCTTTTGCTGGCACTGGCTGGATGGGAAGACATTAAAAAGACGTGAAAGGGTCTAGAAGGGCCTGGGCTGGCCTGTTGTCTGGGCCTGCACATCTACCCGCAACCCTGGTGCTAGTCAGTCAACGAGGTGGCAAGCCTTGCAAACCTGCTTGTCCCTTTCCGTAAAGATAGGACTTCGGTTTTGGGGGAAACTGCGGGAGGCCTTGGGAACTGCTTGAACTAACCTGCAGTTGACTTACTTCATGTGCTCTAGCCCAAGCTGCCAGAGTCTGAATCGTCTTTGTTCCCCTTCGACTCGACAACGGGACATGTGCACTGTGTGCCTCACTGCACCGCATCCCCTTGTTCTTCTCGTGATTACAGCCCAACTGCCTCGAAAGCCACTACAGATTCTCGTCGTGGTCGCATGTTGCGTACTCAACTTGGGCGCTCTTGGCACAAGCTCATGGCAGAGTCGTGATGCCTCCCAAATCGCCCACCTCTTCAGCGTCAACCCCCCTTACTACGGCCTTTGCTCCCTTTTATCCCAAGGCCGAGACCAATCAGCTCGAGTTACGGCCTCTGCCCGCCTGGCCGCTCTGTGTCGCTGACGAGCAGCTGTGCAGCAAACCAATCTCTCCATTCGACGAGCAGCTGCACGAGTCCAATTACAACCCACGTTCAGACAGCTTGAGCGAGTTGTCAAATCCGCCTGATGGCTTCTCTGACCCATATCTCATGCCCTCCCTGGCGAGGAACGAGCGCCTTCGGCTGACTATGTTCTGGTATTACACTCGCGGCCTTTACGAAGACAGGGAATTTCTACAGCTGCTGCAAGAGAAGCTGGACCTTGTTCAGACCTTCATGGACTGGGAATTTGCGCTGTTGGGCCTGCTCAGCGAAGACGTATTCACTCGGCTGGCTGCAACTGGTTTGCCTTTGGCCGCAGTGCCTCGACGAGAGAGCACTTGCTCGCACACAATTAACCAGGAGCCTGGTGTGAGTGCCCCATATTCGAAATATCCAAGGACCTGTACATGTCATCGCCCAAACGTGCTAATTCTCAGTTCAGACTGTTTTCTCGCTGCCTGACATGGCAAGTGACTGGCGATTCAAAGAATCTCCACCTGTGCAAGGTGGCCTCCGCAGCTACGCCGGAGTGCAGTTGCGATGTCAGACGCCAACGGGTGAATATGTTGCACTTGGATCTCTTTGCGTTGCCTCAAACTCGGCACAGCCACGCCTCACCCCAAGTCAGGAAGGTGCTCTCGTCCGCTTTGCAGACATGCTTGTCACAGATATCGTCAGTCATTCACGGCATGAGCGCCGACAGCAGCGCACTATCATGGCCCAACGCCTTGCAGAGTGTCGCCTCGATGACCTCAACAACGCCGAGACGCACCTCTTGGGTCTTATCCGCGAAATGTACCCTGGCGCTTGTGTAGATATTTATGAGGCTTTCGACAACACAATACCGCTACCCAATCATCATCCCATAAATATCGTTAGCGTTCAGGAGGGATTATGGGAAGATACCGAGCACATCGACGAGCTTATCAGGACGGCCAATTTCACGAAGATCAGCACATCTAGAACTGTCCGAGCTGTCGTCCACCCTTGTCAGACTTATCCTCGTCAGAAGTTCCTCGTCGTTGCGTCCAGTCCCGTCCAGATGGTCTTCGACGATGTAGATTCTTGGTTCGTGGAAAAGTGCGCGGCATCTCTTGCCAACATTGCCCAGGAAAGCAACTTGAGAGAAGCCATCAAGGCAAAAGACCAATTCCTCAGAGGAATTACCCACCAGCTTCGGACACCCATTCACGGAGTGCTGGCATCTTGCGAGTTGCTTACTGAAGAGTTGGATGCCCGCAACTCACTCGTGAGCGATCCAGATGCATCTGCAACGTGCCCCTCGTCCATCCTCGACACCATTAGAGACTCGGGAAAAGAGCTAATGACGACGGTGAACAATATTCTCAAGCTCAACCGTTGGGCAGAAACTATCGCGACCAGGAAACATTTTGGGCTTCAGTCCCTTGCCCACTTAGAAGACGACATCATGCACGAAATGAAACAGGCGGTCTCCCAGCACGACCTTTCCAGAATCCCCATTTTCTTTGAGAATCGTCTGGTCAGCGATGGATACATCACCATCATGGATCCTTCACTACTAAAGGAATGCATTCAGTCTTTAGTTACAAATGCATTGTCCAGCGATAATGACGGCGCCGTCATCATCACCATTACAGCCGCATCGGATAACTCGCACCTTACGTTCGACATTTTAGATGCTGGATGTGGTATCGCACCAGCTGACCAAGGCCGCATTTTCGAAGCATTCGAGAAAATCAACCCGTACAGTCGTGGAGCAGGACTCGGACTGACACTCGCGGCAAAGATAGCTGCCTCGATGGATGGCAGCGTCTCTCTGGTTGCTTCCTCGCAAGACCCGGACACCCATGGCTCTCATTTTCGCGCCGAGTTTTACAAAACCAGATTCAAACACGGCAACCTCCAACACTTGCCATTATCCACGTCGCTTCACCACATACCTCGCGAATTCTATGTCGCTCACGCTCCTGATCAACGCCTCGACCTGGTCTCACACTTTGCGAGCTACTTAGAATATCAAGGATTCAAACGAGCCAGCAACCCAAAGAACTCATTTGTTGTCATCGCGTACACACCAGACACCGCCAAGTTCAAGAAGCTCGTTGATTCTGCGGAGGCTGGGCAGCGCTCCATTTGCTTGACACCAGCAGAAGAAGGAATTAGGAAAGTATTCGGAGACAGAGTTCACTTCTATTCTGGACCATTCTTATCGGCGCGTGTCCAGGACATTCTCAAAGAGGTCGACAGAGCATATCAAAGCCAAGAGCTCAAACCCGCAATAATACTCCCAGAGGCTCGTCTAGCCCTCGAAATCGAACTTCACCAGATGTCCGAGCTTGAGATTGTAACGCCACCGACTCCACCACCCGAGGTCAATCCTGTTGCGCTGCTGGTCGACGACAACATTGTAAATCTACGTATACTCCAGATGTACTGTGAGAAGCGTAGAATCACATACAGCACGGCGGTCAACGGCCAGGAAGCTGTGGATCAATTCAAAGAGTCCTTGGAGAACGGTCGACCCATCAATCTTGTGCTTATGGACCTGCAGATGCCTGTGTGCGACGGAATCGAAGCAACTCAGCAGATTCGCGACATCGAAGGGAAGACTGAGCCTGCCCTCTTGCCCAGTCGCATCTTGATGATCACTGGACAAGACTCTGCTGAAGACAAGGCCCGATCCTTCGCAGCCGGCGCAGATGCCTTCTACGTCAAGCCAATGGGCGTGAAAGCCCTCGACCAGGGCATTGGGCAACATTTTCAAGGGTTTGCGAACAAAATAGCGTTTCTCAAGCCAAAACAGGGGAAGTGAGTGGCCGCTTTTTGAAGCGTGGGACGCCAGATCTTGGCAGCTAGAGAAGGGAAGAAAAGTCAGAACTAATTATAACGGCCTTGTGAGATCCGCGTATAGTCGGGGAATGGAGTTTATGCGGAGTTTAAATGGCACGCGATGACAAGGTTTATCAAGCTAAGCCTGAACGCATTTATGCAATTGATCGGCAACGTCTTGAGCCAGTGCGCACTGGAAGCGCGTTATGTCTCGGACTTGGGAGCCTATCGAGGAAGTATGGTACCAATATAGTCCTATTGGATAATTTAACGTGCACATGCTGTTGTACAGACTGGGCTTGTCTATCAGTCCAACAATCCTCCAGCTGGCAAGACATTGACTAAATAGACTGTGGGCCATCCTTTGAAGTTCACCGGGAAGATAGTACTTTAACGCCATGAGACGGTTGAGATTTCCCAGAAAAGGGCACCAAATTTCCTCACGAGACCGAAAGGTAGTCTCGGGACTGCATCTTGCTGTGGCATTTGTTCGGATATTGCAGGAGTTGAACAGTCGTTGCCGGGCGCTGGCCACAATTCCGTGGTCATCGCAGTAGTTCACGTATGCATGAGCCATTTGATGAGTGCATTTCTGCAAGACGACAACCGGGAGAATCGGTCTGAGACCACGATCGGGTATTGGCAGTTCCGAGTGAAGGAACAAGTGGATGTTATGGGGTGCAGTTGCCAGTTGCAGTCATGAGCAATAATGACAAACGTCGAGGTTTGCATCTTAATTGTAATTAGAGCATGCGTATTCTGAAGGACAGTCCCTCCTTAGTTCAATTTCTCTTCACTGGCAGTGGAATGGGCATGCAGGGCGCGCATAAAAGTTTGAACCGATTGAACAAACCGAGTAGGTCTGTAAGCAAGATAGTCCCTAATGAGGAAATCCTGACATTCCTCCGCATCATGCATGTGTGGCGATACACACTGAAGTGGATCGACGTTGAAAGTGTAGCGTCCGTATCCCCAACCGATTCCCGTATATCACGACTGAACCACGCCACAGGGTACTCCAGTAAAACACTCCGCACGCCCCTCTGTCCACATCACACAGTCACCAGCAGGTTCAGGCCCCAACATTTGAATGGCTCCGGTACTCCCCCTCCTCAGTCGCAACCGGAGCCGCCGTCCCCCCTTGGAGCGAGCTCCCGCCTGCAGTCTTCGATTGGGTCCCATGATGGCGGCCAATCGTGTCGTCGGCGCTCGCGAGCTGCTGCATCCCCTTCTCCTTGATCGCTTGGTTCTTGGTCTGGCTGACCTGTGTCTGCGGATGGTTGGGGTTCTGGTCCAGCAGCTCGTCCGTGGCCTCCATGGCGCCGCCCCGGACTGCCTCGCCGGCGCCGCGGATCCCCTTCAGGCCGGCCTTGACATCCTCGGCGATTTTGGACATTTTTCGATGCTGCAGGCGTGTGTTACTCTGTTCAAGTTGTGGGAGATTTTTTATGTTCGACACTGTGCTTTTGCTGTTCAAAATCTGTGCGTGCGAGATGCGGCGGTATGAGTGAGTCCGGGGCTTTTTGACCTTTTCACAATTTGCTCCTGAATTTGAGGGGATTTTTGGTGAATATGCGAGGATGAGCCCTGATCGTTGTCGTAGAAGACGGGAGCTACTGCTTGTTATATGCGAATCACGCGTCGTCAATATGACGTCCGCTACGTGCTGTTGAATCTTAGCGGGACGTGCCGTATGATCTGCATGGTGGCGGTGTTGTGTGACGCTTGTTGAGGACCTCGGGATCCCACATTTGGTGGATTTTCCCTCTAGATGTCACTGCGCAAGCTACCCTCGTTCACGGAAAGTTTTTAACAAAAAGGGAAAAAAAAGAAAGAAAGAAAAAGGAGGGGAGGGGAAGAAGAGAAAACGCCCTTGGCTCTGTTTCTCACAGGATTTAAGTGCCACGCATCCTCTTTGTCAGTCTCGAAACGCTTAAAATACGCCAAAGAAATCGTGATGTTCAGCAACAGTGCGCAGTGTGTGTTGTAAATTCCTTATCGATGATGATAGCCACCTCCCAGACAATGTTTGATCCATTTGAGCCTACACGTTGCATTCCTTTTCAGCCGATGCTGTTGGCCATGAACCCTTTGTCCTCAGACTCATGTCCCAAGCACCATACCAAAATGCTTCGGCAAGTACCAACACAACGTAAAGTCCAAGACGCCCCGACCCACCCAGACAGGTGATTATTGTTTCACGAGACCATCCGCACTTTGCTGACATTCCATGTCATGGCGTCTCAAAAAAAATGAATGTAATTGTACGGTACATTGTATGTACGCGACACGCCTCCCGAGCCGATGTCAGAGATTGTCCAAAATCTAACTTTCCCACCCATTTTCCACCCAGTAAAACAAAGGGAAAACCTCCCCAAAACTCCGTCAGATAATCATCAGAACGAGTTCGGAAACAATCAAATAGATCCGAACCCCGATATATTGCCCAGTATGTGTCAGACAAATGTGTAAGCCGGGTCCGGGCATATTATCCAATTATGTCCACACGCTTGTGCGGATTCGCCCTTCCGACACGTATTATGTTCAAACGTTACAATATGTCCAAGGCTTTGGTTGAACTGTTCATCATGAGTCGTAGCCAAGGCCTCGTTGCCATGGACTGCCAGATATCGTCAGAGAAGATCGTCGATTTGAACCATGCGCACTGTCATCGCACTCACCCTGCGTGGTCTCCACCCCTCTGCGCCGACATGGCGCTATGTGGCTGGTGGGCTCCATTCGAGCCGATTCCACTAGCCAAGGGGCTCACTGGCACAGGCGCACGATTCATATCTCTCAGGCTGGCTGAGTCTGTAGTGCTCGGTATTGACACTGGCCGTTGTACCATTGCATCCTTTTCATTAAGCTCCTCCGACGGCACTAAACTCGTACCGCTGCGCCCGTCTCCGTGACCGCGTGAGCGGGGAACGCCGTGATGGCGCGGCAGGTCGGAACGAGACGACCCAGTATCCTCCTCGTCTTCATCCTCGATACGAGCCTTGATGTACCCGCCCTCGTGGTCTCCGCGGGCGGTGGCGGCCAGCGCATCGAGTTGCGTCGTAGTGTTCAGAACAGACTGTGATTTCATGAACGAAGTGCGGTCGTCGGCCATCTGGTAGCGACCATCCGGGTTCGTCTTGAAGAAGATTATCACGGTGGTGATGATCAAAATGAGCAGCAGAATCAGCGTGACGGCCGCGTTCAAGATCCACAGCAAGATGCCCACGATACCAGTCATGAGGCCAGGCTGATCGAAGACGTCGGTAAAAATGAGAAGGAATATGGCGTTCAGGAAGTTGACAACGCAAATAGTGATGTTGAAGGCATTAGTTGACTTATCCATGTATGGCCGCAGGACGCTGGTGGCGATCAGCGCGGCGACTTCGATGATGATCAGAGCCACGGCCTGTGCGACGCCGGACTTCTGGGCGAAGGCCACGAAAATGGCCTTGATCAGAGTGTGGATGAGCACTGGAACAATGTAGTAATAAGCGGAGGCGCGATACTGGATGTACAGAAAGCCCCACTTGTTGAGTGCGTGAGTGTCGGAGTACAAAGCATAGGCCGGGTTCTTGTGCAGCGAAATAGAGCGCCTGGCCATGCGGATGACGTTGAAAGCCGCCCAGCTTAGTGAAACCAGAATTCCCAGGAAGAAGAAGACAGCCAAAACCATCTCGGCTGGTGAATCTCCTTGGGTCAGTTCCCAAAGGCAGAGAACCGACATCGGGAGGAAGCCAACCAAGCTAATTCGGAAGAGGATGCCCTTCATGTGAGTACGCCAGTCCCGCCTGAAGTCGGTGAAGGAGTCTCGCTTGACCCAGCCGGCTCGAGCGCAGCCCTCGCAGGCATATTTCAAAGCCACCACGGCCAGAGCGCTCAGAATCAGGAATATGCAGAACCAGATGAGTCCTGTCAGGAAGAAGTTGGTGGTCTCGATGCCTGCCTGGTATGCATACCTCTGGACACCTGTGACGACGTAGTCGCCCGATGGGCTCTTGTAGTTGCCCGCACGCTTCGCGATCTTAGCGAGGTGGCGCGCCGCCCTCGCCGTTACCTCGCTTCGCGGCATCATTGCGACCGCCCTCCGGTATAAGCCCTTGGCGGCCGGCACTTCCTGCAGAGCCAATGAGCGCTTCTGCACCTGGACCGAGTACTTGGTCAGGGAATCGAACAATGAGGCGGGAGTGCCGCCGGTAGCACGCTGATACCAGGTGAAAATATCCTGCATGAACTTGACCTTGATGATTCCCAAGCTCCACTGGAAGTCCTGAGTCCAAGCTTGGACGGAAGGCGGCAGTGGAATGGCGACTAGGCCAATGACGGCCTGAGACTGAAAGTAACCGCACAGCGACAGAGCACTAGCAGCAACATGAGCAGCAGCGTTCTGGTGACCCAAGCCGGACATGAGGGCAGACGAAGCAAGGGCCAGCCCGGCAATGATGGCAGAGGCCCACTTGACGCCGACCAGATCGACAGTCTTGCCGTTGGATACGGCGGCCTGGACACAGGCGACGTTGGTGCCATCGGTCTTGTTGATGTATACACGGACCTTGGCATCGATATCGGGGAAGGTGTAAGCGATGCCAGGAATCTGGGATTTAGCGCTCGAGTCGATCTGGATGTTGAAGGGGTTGTTCAAGTTGCCAGGGCTCATAGGGCAGAAGCCCTTGAAGCCGTCGCCGGCCGTGCACGGATCGATCGTCTTGTGCATGATCTCGTAGCCGTAGGCGGTGATAGAAATATCGAACGTGACGTAGCCTTCGACGGTGGAGGTGGCGGTCATGTCCACGGCGACCGAGTCGTTATTCGGCGTGAAGACGACATCGAACAGGCTGGCGGAGAAGCCGGAGTTGGCCTGGCAGGTGCTGAGTGATGTTGTCTGGAGGACATATCCGGCGTTGACGGAAATGGAGAGGCCGAGAAGCCAGAGTAAGAGGAAGGGAAGTCGCTGTGGGTGTGGGAAGCGCATGATGGGCGACGGTGGTGGTGACGATTGCACCAATGATCCAAGGCTTGCGACGGTCGATCGTTCGGTCGGCCGGGTCGTTCGGTCGCACGCGGGCGGGTGTGGAGAGTTGGTGGTTTGGGCCAAAGGCCTCTTTATTTTGCCCTTGTCGGGTCTTGTTCTGCTGTCCTAGTTGCTTCGATATATCGGTCAGGTCCTCGGCGGGAGTGACCTAGCGAGCGGATGCCAAAGGCGAGTCAGAGGAAGTCGGCTTCATGTGAGGCAAAACGAAAGCCAAATCCAAATCCTGAACCGAAGCCAGGGTCAGAAATCGGACGACGGCGAAAGCGAGTGTCGAGCAAGCCGTTGCGCCCAGCTGTGTATGTCCGTTCCCTCTTGCTTGCCACGTTTTGGCCCGTCCTAGACACGTGTGGCGGGAGTGCACGAGGTTATTAGGGTGGTGTTGAGGTAGTTTTGAGAGAAAGAAGGCGGGAAGCGGGAAGCTGGAAGCTGGAGGAAAAGTAGTTGGACGACATCAAGGACTGGGCAGAGGCGACCTCGAGCGGGTTTGTCGGGTGGTGCCCAGAAGAGGAGCTGCCAGGCGCCCAGACGGTCGCTAGAGCTAGAGCCTTAGAGCTGACCACACCCAGGCCGACTGGGCGCTAAAACGTTGAAAAACGCGAACGTCGTCCTGCCGTGCTGCCCGTCTCCGTCTTTGGCCCGTCAGCGTCCAGGACCAAGCAGCCCGCCTCCCACCGTAGAGCTGCCAGGGCCCTGGACCAGACCGCCAGAACCGCCTGGGCACAACAGGCACATCCCTACCCATGCCCCTCGCCCCTCCCCCAGAAACAGAAACAGACAGCTCCATTTCCGATCCGGTTCTGGGAAGTCCGAGTGCCCGCCTAGGACAAAAGTGGGCTGGTTCATGTTCCAAGGCCTTCCCAGCTGGGAAGGGCCTACTGTTGTGATCATCCTCTGATCAACAGCGGGCCGTTGCTAATAATGATCCACCACGGCCACGCAGACAATCCTTGCCAGCCCACCAGTCTCTGCTGTCCCTCCAGCCCTCCTACGCGAGTGGCGTGCACCACAATACAGCAGAACTGTGTAGCTCGTCATAATCCAGTCTTCCTCAGGCTCGTCTAGCATCCAAGGCTCGCTCCGCTGACCGTCAAGTCTATTTCCATTCCAGTGCTTTGTGGTCAACCCGTCTCTCGTCTCTCGTCCCTCTCTGTGCCTCTGCAGCTCTGTCAGACTGCAGCTCGCCGCACTGGCCAATCGCGTGTGCCGTGGCGTGGCAGTGCAGACTTCGTATCGCCCACAGGAACGACGGCAGCCAAACTTGGCTTTGCTCATTTGCCCTCCAAGGTTGCTGGGCCAAATTGGCCAGGTACCTGAAGCTTCGGGCAAACAGCTCCAATGGCAGGACAAATGTCGTGTTTGCTTATGAACAGTCATCTCGCCTCCATGGGATTGTTTCTTTGCAACCCAGAATCGCGTCGCCAACTCATCCCATCCACCATCCAAAGTCAGTCTGATCACAGGCAAACAGTGAGCAAGGCTTATTGGTGTGTTAACTCAGGTATGTTATATCATGAATTTGATGAGCGCTACCAAACAAGATCACTACCTAGGTACAAAGAAGGCCGTTTCCGGGCTGCAAAGATTCAAGAATCTGGGTGCAGGCGACCCTAGACTCGAAAAGGATTTCTCACCAACACTGTCAAGGATTGTTCGTATTCTAGTAGGATTGGGGTGACGAGGGGAGGGCAACACCGAGATGACGCGGGCGTAAATCTTGGAAGCCTGTCATCACTCTAAAATCAGATTCCTGACCGACAAGCTGGTTATCAGCTGGCTTATCGGCTGCTATGTACCCACGTACCTGCGTGGTCCATCTTATATCACTGTTCTTCGACACAGCATACACACTCAGACATTCTTATCTCCACACCCTCCACTCGCCAAAAGCACAACGCACCTATTGAATCTGGACTCTAGAACAATGAGCTGCAGTGTTCCGTCTCACACGTGCAATGCGCATGGCGTGGCATGACATGCACTTCAAGTGGGGATGCAGCAGGCACATTCTCCCAAACTCCCCACTCAAGTCTCAGATCCCATCGCAAACACGACAATTCAACCTGCTCCCCTTCTGATTGCGATCGAACTTGTGTGTCCTGAAACATGAGACACAGCCACGCGCAATTTTCTGTGCTATCCCGGTCCTTCTTTCCCGTCACGCTGCGCTTCCTTCCGTCTTGCGGTTGTTACTGTCCGGGTGAATCCAGCAGAGATCTGAGATACCGATCAGCATGCACAGCCTGCCGCCATCTCCACGTCCGGCGCGAGGAGAGACCTTGGAGGAATAGCTGGCTAGGACAGTGAGCGCGAAGACTGGCCCAACACCAGGCGACATAGGGCTGGCTGCCAGTGTCCACACTACGTGTACGCGTATTCTGAATCAGGGCCCAGTTTCCTCGTGTCGTGCACCTGAAGCCGCGCATGGTGGAGTGTTCAGCGGATAGGTGCGCCCAGTATTGTAAATGAAGTCGCTGACGAACCCCAATATGTTTGCTTCTAGATATGGAACGATCGGGGCCACTCTTATTATTCGCGAGACGGAGAAGAAGGAAAACGGCCCGGTCCTAGATACTAGGGACCGCTTGATGCGGAACTGTTCAACGGTTTCGGCAGTGGAGATCAGCACAGAGACGAGACTTTTGTGTCCGGATGCCACCGGGAATTATAGCCGCGGTCGTAAGTCATTACGCAGATAATACCTAACTCCAAGGCATCAGCTTCAAGCTGGTCCATACATGGATGACATCTAGCCTCCCAAATATACACATCGCAGGGCTAAAAAAGAAACGAGCCCGGGGCATCGTCATCGAGCCGTTCAACGGCACATTGCCTCTCACCTTCCAGGCAAGCCACCACGTTCGGTGTCCAGGCACGGGAGTGTCGTGTGTACCGACTCTTTGGGTAGTCCCTCGACGACGTCTCCCACGCCCGGCCTGACTTATCCTGACCTGGTCTTGCCCGTCTTCAAGGCCGAGACATTCAGGTTGGTCTTGTAACATGGCTTCCTTGCTTGGACCGTCCTCTCTTTGGCAGCGACCGCTCAAAATTAAAGCTTCGCCGCAGCCTCCTTCTCCTTCTCCTTGCCCTTGCCCTTGCCCTTCCCTTTCCCGGCCTCAGCTGGAGCGGCGGCCGTCGCATTGCCACCGGCAGCGGCGCCAGCAGTGACGTTCTGGCAATTGCTCGGCAGTGTAAAGGTCTGCCCAACCGCCAGGTTTAAACGGTCGATCCCGGGGTTCAGCCCCAGGATCTGGCCGGTTGTCGACCCCGCGGCGGCCGCGATCTTATCAAAGATGTCGCCCTTCTGCACCGTTCCCTGGGAGATGGTACACTGAGAGTTAGGGCACACGGGCACCTGCATCACGGCGCCGCCGGTCAACTTCGCGGTGGCGTTGGCCGGAATGGCGGCCTTGTTCGCCGCGGTAAAGGCATCCTGCGTGATGTTGAGGAACTTGGCGGCCTGCTCGGCTGTGATACCATCTGATGGGATGGTGAGGCGGTCCGGCCCGCCGAGCACGCAGCGCTCCGTCGCCGGCGGGGGCGGCGGTGGGAGGCAGGACGTGTTGTCGGGCGTCGCGGTCGGCGGAGGGATGGTGAGGGTCTGGCCCAACTCGACCAGGTTCGGGTTGGCCAAACCGCTGGCTTTGGCGATGTCGCAGATACCGGTGCCGAACTGCTTCGCGAGCGCGCCGAGAGTCTGTCCTTGCTGTACCACAATGGTAGTGCCATTGTTCGCTGCTCCTCCGCCTTTTCCGGTGTTGGCCGATTGACCGGAGGCAGCTTCAGCGGGCTTGGCCGCCGAATCGACTGGCGTCGCTGCGTCCTCTGTGCGGTGTTAGCATGTTGTGCACGGCACAGCTGTTGTTTGGGCCCTTGGCAACGAACCTGCTGCTCGAGGCACGAGCCTCAACGCTCGCTTCTCATTGACTGGAGACCCGGCCGCGATGCACACAATGGCCGCGGCTGCGGACAGGAGCTGAGCAAATCGCATTTTGACGGAAAGGACTGGAGATTACTATATCGCGAAAGAAGATAAAAAGCCTCACAGAGGGTTTGCGGCACTGCCCTGGAAGACTACAAAGTGAGTGACAAACGAATGAATCCGTCCCAAAAGTGCGATGAGTTGCCGCACGTCAAATGAGGTTTGACATGGGGTAGCAATCAACATTTATGCCTCCATATCCTAACTGCCTACCTCCAGCTCGGAGCTGGCGAAGGGCATGATGGATTGGTGCATGATAAATTGGCTTCGCCCTTTCTCCTGTTCCCCCCATCTTGGAGTTTGAGCTTGGAAACAAAACCCCCCGAGTTTAGCCATGGCGAATCATGACCGTTGTGCGCAGATGGCAATTTTAAGGTTTTGGGTTGGAACCCGGGGGTAAGGAGAAGGTGGGTCTCGCGCAGCCGCAGGCGCGGAATCTTCTGCTTGGCGACGAATGCGCAGCAACAGAGACCCGATGACAGTATAGCAACGCTCGATCTATCACAATAGACGTGAGCTCACGGTCGGGTACTTTGTGATTCAGCAGCGCCAAAGTAGGTGGTGCTCGTCCTATGTTGAGTTGGTCAACATGCTTAACTCGCCTCAACCTTTACATCTAGCATGCTGTAGAATAGACTATATTCACAAATGCAATTTTCTCGAGTATTGCGGCTCTGCAGGCGAACCTAGTCAGCGTTTCCTTTTCCAGTCGCGCGCGGTCTTGACTGGCGAGCTAGTTCTCTGGGCTTATCCCAAAACACCAAATGTCGGACGACTGACTCTCCAAGTCAGAGCACACGGCAGGCCCAGGTGACTGACTTCGATCCCGGCACACGCCAAGATCAGATAGCGTGCAACCCAGCCACGCGGGAAGATATTAGACCGAAGAGATTATGGAACAGCCTTTCCAAGGTTGTGCTTGTTCCAATCGGCCTGTATGACCACCTAGCTGCCCAATTCATGCCCACCCTCTTCGAGATGTGCTGATGATCCGCTGATCCGCCTATAGTGGCTTCCTGCAACCAGTGGCTTCCTTCAAAAACGGGAATTTAAGCTTTGGGCCCACTGATGCTTGTTTGGCTCACAAGAGTGGTGCAGGACCTTTTGAGAAGAGATTGGTTGGATTAAAGTTTACCTTTGTGGTGGTAACCGTCACAGTTCGGGAGGGAGCATCGCAGAGCTGTGACGAACTTAATCCACGACCAAGGTTACCCAATAATGGCATCAACAGCCGACATATATTGTAAAACATCACTTCTGGGCTCCCTCCCAGAAGTAGTCTACAGGCCTGCTGTTGTCCCAGAGTTGCTCGGTAGAAACACTGCGTGCTTTGAAACACCAGGAACCGATTGACAGACCATGCATGTATGTTCTTATGTCACGTTATATACGCTACGTGCCTATGGCAGATAGCGGCGTCGCTTTTGTACGAATAGTGCAGTGGTCCTATTCGTGACATCTTATATAGCAGAGAAGTCAAAACATTGAAGCGGCACAGTCGGCCGGATGCCACCGCCATGTGTGGAACGAACATTTTCAAGCCTTGAGGCTACCTTCCCTGCAGCTGTCATGTTTTGATCATAGTGGTAGATGTTTCGTATTCGTAACAAAGAACGAGCGAGCATTTCCAAATGCTTTGCACCAAGTACTTCTACAGTTCTCAGAGTTAGGTCCAGGGATTACCCAAAATGCACATGTAGGCACCTCAGGCTTCGAACACCAACCCAGTTTCATACACTGAGGTGAGGTAATTGCATTCATGATCAAAATGTTTATCTATATGTTCAATGTTGATTCACATCTAGTATTTGTACTACCACGGTCATTATACAGGAGCTACCACTATGGGGGCGCAATGCTCCGAAATCACCTTTTCAGTTGAACTAGAGCCCAATATGAAACCTGTTTGCGATGCTTGTGGCTTTCCAAGGTCTGGGTTGAAGTCTAGAGAAATCGGATCTGGGCGGTAACATGGCAACTGGAAGACGTGCCTTGAACAAGTCTAGGGACGAGAGCCTACTTTCCTTGCTTCTTGTTCCTAACATAGACACGAGTTGACCCAGGATGATGACTAGTATAGAAACTCGATCATGTTGGTCGCAAAAGTGAAATTAGACCAATTGAACGCGACTCATTGCAAATTTGATGCCAATTCCACAGCGTTCGGCGCTGCTTAGTGCCATGATCGCGTGTATATCAAATATACTCTGACTCCACCTCAAAAATCTGCTAAACCGAAGTGTAGGAGCGTAATTACATTTGAAGAGAACTACTTATCCAAAAAAAAAATAAAAAAAATCCATGGCTTGTTCGTCCTTTCGTTCACTTAAGGCTCAATATTGCCCAGCTCGAGGTTAACTCGAGGTTAGTCTCGGTTTATTGTTGACGTGCGCTTGTGTGAAAGGACAGATGTAGGGCCATCATGTTACCTGTGCATCAAGTTTGAGGCTGAAATGAGCAGAGATCCAGTGCCATCATACCACATTCACAGCAGAACTGACGCAACATGGCTGCATTGGGCTGCTAATAAGAGGGGTCTGCGGCACATAGCGAGCTCCAAGGACGGAATAGTCGTGTACTGTTGTCCAAAAGTCATGGAATTGTCGAGCGCCTTTTAATTGAAGGTTGCTCGGCATCTACAACAAGGCCGGCGCCAGCAAGTGTGTGCTCTGATGCGCAAGCTCCGCTGTTATCGAGTCCGCTATCCCTGGTGAGAAACATTGAAGGACAGGAAAAACGGAAATAAAAGACACAATTGTAATATTGCTTGCTGATGACTAGGAGGTAGAAACCGAGCTCTCATTCAGTAAGGTGGCCATCAATAGGGCCCCATGCTCGTTTTTATTCCCGCCATCATCGGTCAAGGGTCTCTATATTTTGATGATACAACCCAGGGCTGTTTCAAACAAACATATGAGGTGCATTCGTTCTTCGTAATGAGACATACAATTTCGCTCAGCTATGTCTCGGGCGCCTCGTCTGAGACCAAGATTCACGCCAGGTCAGGTCTTCGAAGCTTGTCCGCTCCGGCAGCCGGAGGGGTTCAAAGTCCATGAGAACAGCTCGAAAGGCATGGTTAGGAAAGTGGTAGGCGTGTATGCTTGCAAAGACTCAATAAATTGCCTTTTGAACCCGACTCTATCTCCTTATGTACAGATGTTTGCGCCTTGCCAGTGCACTCTTCCTCATCGTGCGATGGCAGTAGGCTGCCAGGAATCAATCTTTGCCTTCGTCCTGTTCACATAATTAGCATCAGGCGTTCGTATACATATTCGATGTCTTCAACGTACGTGCTGTATGGCTTGTATGCACCTCTCGTGGCTGTGTAGTTCGGGATGTGGTGAGGCTTCGCCCAGCTGCGCGCTACTTGGGCAATGGGATCCTCCGTTGGAGGCTTGTTTACGGCGTAAGAGATCCATGCGTGCCAGAAGGGCTCGATCTGGGCACTATTCTCGTCGATGGTGGTCAGTCCCTTTCCTTTGTGTCCAATGTTTCCAGAGGGGGGAACGCTGTTCGACGTACGGGTCAAAGTCGTGCTTCTTGTAGTCCACCCATCGCGTGCGCACTATCGGCAAATGTGATCAGCAACCTATTCAGCAGACGCGGATTATTGTCCAGTTCGGGGTTCATACGAGGCAGCTCGTCCGACCAGTTCTCGTAGTACTTGTTGCCGAACTTGTCAGTGCCGACCAGAGTGCCGGCCTTCGTGTCGCCTGCTTCCGCATCAGCAAACCTTAAGATCCTTATGTATCCGTCATGCTCATCGTACCGATATACTGTAGGAAGAGTCGGAGGTCAGTCGGAGGTCAGTCGTCATCTGGAAGTCGGCAAGGGATTGAACGGGACAGGACGTACATTAAGTTGGTGCCAGTATTCCTGCGATCGAAGGCGTTAGCAGAGACTCGAGTGCGAGAGGCGCGGGGCACCAACCTTGAGGCCAATCTTGCGGATGTTGCCGAGTGTCCTGGTAATGGTCGACATCTTGACTGCTGTTCAATGGACGTCAAGGTGTCAAGTGGTGCTGTGAGACGAGGTCGGAGTCGTGATGCGATTGATTGAGGTCCTGACGCAGGTCCAAGAGGGACATGGGTGGGCCACCCTGAGCCAATCATGGAGCTCCAGTCAGTAAGGTACGTACCTCGGTCACCCTAGCCTAGACCTCCCCTTACCCTCCAACTCTCGACCTCAACCTTGCATGCGCCTACGTCCACCTGGGTCCTCGATCTTGCAGCACGATACCGCGAGATTACACCTTACTCCTAATGCGGCAATGCTCGCCCGGAGTGCCGTGACAAGATGCGGCATCGGTAGGGTCCGAAAGACCTTCTCCTTCACGCCCAACTTCCGAATCGTAAAGCTCCCCGCGCGACGCCAGTATGCCACGGCCGGCGCAGCTCCCGCATCGAGCACCATGAGCTCTGCAGGCATGCTCGCGCCTTTCATGAGCGAGCTCGACAGAATTGCACCATCTTTCCCTATCAACGGCTCGCAAGTTCGAATCCTGCAGACGCCGGCAGAATTCTATGAGACGCTGAAGGACAAGATCTCCAAAGCGGAACGGCGCATCTTCCTGTCGACGCTGTACATTGGAAAGACGGAGCGGGAGCTGATAGAAACACTGCGGGAAGCTCTGCGGCAGAAGCCAGAGCTCAAGCTCAGTATTCTGACGGACGCACTGCGTGGCACGAGGGAAGCGCCTCAGCCGTCTTGCGCCTCGCTTCTGGCGCCGCTTGTCGAGGAGTTCGGACCAGGCAGGGTCGAAATACGGATGTACCACACGCCGAATCTGACTGGTTTGCGGAAGAAGTACATACCAAAGAGGATAAACGAGGGCTGGGGACTGCAACACATGAAATTGTATGGATTCGATGATGAAATACTCCTGTCCGGGGCGAATCTCTCCACGGATTACTTTACGAATCGCCAGGATCGATATCATTTATTCTCATCCAGAGATGTCACAAACTTCTTCTGGGGACTGCATAATGCCGTGTCATCCCTCAGCTTCAGGATAGAACCGTCGAGCTCTGCAGCTGGCTTTGAAAAAGTCTGGCCTGCCGAGAACGCTGCGCCGTCTCCCCTGGACAGCCCGAAGCAATTTGTATCTCAGTCCACTTCCTTGATTAAAGGGCTGATTACGCCTGATAGGACTTCGTCAGCCGTTTCGAAAGGCAACTACGATACGAATGTCTACCCTTTGGCCCAAATGACACAGCTATTGTCACCAGACACCTCTACAGAACTACCTGCCCTCACACACGTTCTCAAGACTCTGGCCTCTCCTGAGTACTCTAATTCGTCATGGACCTTCACCGCCGGATACTTCAACCCTGCACCATCACTCACCAAACTCCTCCTTGCCACTGCGTCGCACCACAATGTTGTCATCACCGCATCCCCATTCGCAAACGGCTTCTATCAATCCAAAGGTGTTTCTGGCATGTTACCAGACGCGTACACACTGCTCGCCCGCAACTTTCTTCACGACGTGCATCAACGCAAGAAGGACCTGGCCATCACCCTCAAGGAATGGAGGAATGGCAGCGTCAACGAGCCGGGCGGCTGGACGTACCATGCCAAGGGCATTTGGGTCACCCTACCCTCTGAATCAAACCCCTCGTTGAGCCTGGTGGGGAGCTCAAATTATACGAAACGAAGCTATTCCTTGGACATCGAGGCCAATGCAATGATCCTGACGCGGAACGAGGACTTGAAGAAGAGGCTCGGGGACGAGCAGCGCTGGCTTCAAGAGCATGCTACTCCAGTGACGAGGGATGACTTTGCCAGAACAGAGAGGAGGGTCAGCTTGAAGGTCCGAATCGCTATGTGGATCGTCTCGTTGGTCGGCGGTGCGCTTTAAGAGCAGCAGAAGATGGCGTCGCAACATTTTCGCCATGCAGCGAGCGGACAGGCAGTCCGGCGCTCCTGGCAGGGCAACGCGCTGCGGATGGAATTAATACACATCTGAGAGCGGTCATGCCCGGCTGATTCAACACGCTTGTTAGATGGGCACTAACATTGCAGCAATGGCCTGTGGCACGCATTGGCCTTACAATAACCGAGTTGCCCAACGAATGGGAGCCACTTCGGCGCTTGAGACTATGCTTCCTTCAGCACGGTGTTGCACTTGATCCTTGGGGTGCATTTTTGATCTCAAGCAGTTCAATCGGCCATTATCTCACTGAAACTACCAAAGACACCAATCGTGCCTTGCTCGCTTCATGGCAGAGTTGCTAGAAAATCAGCATGATACCCTCACATAAACAACCAATCACACAATTAAAGGTTCAAAGGCCTCGTGTTCTCGGTTTGGGTGGTGTCTGTCTACGTATCCTCCGTTGTGGGACGCCACCATTCGACTTGAATACAGTGCTTCTCCAGGTCACTGCCCTGATGCATTCACAACTGGTACAGGAAGTATTTGTTCTCCAAGTCCGTAAGGTCCAGCACCGAGATATCTGCCTCGACCTGCACCGTACTCCCGTCCTTTTCGACCTGGACCATGCCAACAGGCCTACACCCCAAAGCCTCCTGTTCCGCAATCCACATTCTCCGCTCCTTGTTCCTCCGCGACAGGATGAAGTGAATGGTGAACATGCACAGGGGAGCTCCAATCCAGCTGACCACAATCTGCGTGATCCAAGCGCCATAGTAGCGCGGCCCGTCCTTCTCCACCCAGATCTGCGGGCTCACGAGATTTGCCACGCTGTAGCCCACCATCCAGATCACATTCCGCAACAGCTTCTTGGTGTACCCACCGGCTGTCGCCGTGTTCCACCCGAGGGCAATGATGTACGTGATACCGAATGTCGACCCGGCGAGGAGCATACAGGCAAGGAGGGGCAGCCGTTCGGTCCACTCCATCGCGACCATGCCGATGCCGCCGGCGACGGCGAACATGGACCAGAAGGCGCCCCAGAATGCGGTGCGGCCGGGGAAGAGCTTGAGGAAGACGAAGGCGAAGACGGAGCACACGACGGCGAAGGCGCCGCCGGCTGCGGACACGAGCGTGGACCCGAGGGAGTCGACGCCGATGGCTAGGAAGAGCAGGTTCTGCTGGTACGCGAGGTTGTTGGAAAGCTGGTTGGCCAGAGCGGTCAGGAAGAAGAGCCACGAGACCGGGTCGCGGAGGGTCTCGTAGATCTGGCACTTCTTGACCGTCTTCTGCTCGATGGACGACTTGGTCGCCGCGTGAATCCGGCGGATCGCGTGGACGCGCTCGTCGAGTGTGAGGAAGCTGGCTTTGGCGGGGTTGTCTGGGTAATAGAAGAAGGCATACACTGCAATAAACAATGTGATACCACCGGTGATTATCATGAAAAACTTCCACGGCAGGACGGCTTGTGACTGAATGTGCAGCAAACCGTACGCGATGAATCCTGCCGGGATGGGAGATGCGAGGCAGGAGGTCCAGAAAAGCGGCTGGTAGCGTACGGCTTCAGCTGGGGTAAAGAACATGCCCATTGTTACCTCCATCGCTGGGACAAGACAAGACTCAAAGAATCCTAGGAAGAACCGAAGTGGGATGAGGGCGCCGTAGGTCTTGGCCGTACAGTGGAGGAAGACCACTGCCGACCAGAGAAACACGGAGATGGTGACAAACCGTCCCAATGGGAGCTTCTGCATCAGGTAGTGACCCGGGATCTGGGCGACCATGTAACCTAATGAAGAAGCACGAGTTAGCTGCCTGAGTCCTTCCTATTTGAACATCGAAACACCCTACCAGCATAAAAGAGTGTGTTCAGGTTGTTGTACTGGGTGTCATTAATTCCAGTCTCTTCGTATATTCCAAGGAGGGCAGCATAGGACAGAGTCGACTTGTCGATCTATCGGAAGTGGCCGGGAGCCGTGTAAGTCAAATATTCCCATGTCATTAGAGAATGTTCAACATACATAGAGCATAAGATCGATGATTATGACAAGAGTCAGGATATGATTGCGAATCTTGGTCTTAAGCTTCCCTTCAAGCTCGGACGTGAGCTCGCCGACGCTGGCGCCATGCTCCTCGAGCAGCTGCAGAGTCTCGTCGGCGCCTCTTTCTGAGACGACCTTGGCCAGTGTGATGGAAGCTTTGTCCGAGGACACCGAGGGCTGCTCCTTTGCGGCTTGAACTTTGTCTTCGTTCTCCATGATGGATATCAGGAAGCTAACGATCGGTTTCCGAAGAACTGGTCCCACCCCGGGCAGAAAGGGCTCAAGCTCGTCCTACGTGAACATGCCGCTTCACTGTCTCAGATTTATAAAACAGATCAGCCTTCACAAAAAGCAAATCGCGGCTCATTTTTCCAGGAGATATTAGGAACTCATGTTATCGTCTCCCGGTTCTGGAAAGGTCCGTGATCGCGAGTTTTGTTCTACGAAGCACGCAAGGCCTTGAAAAGACCCAACGAGGAATTTAGAGTGGGTTATGAGTTCATGTTGTTGCACAAAAATGTCTCATCGCCGCTGGGCTGGATTTAGTCTTTCAGGCACATCGAAAGTTGTACAGGGGACATGAGTCGCTGGGTTCTCGCAGCCGAATGGCAGCCGACGCTTTGGGTGATGGGTCGGATGAGCGGAAACCAGTTTGGATGGGCTGAAGGAGCCAGGCTGACGAATGTCACCATGTCTGCGAATTCGGACGCATACTGCGAGCCGAGAATCAGAGCGAACGTGTTTCTCACGTGTGCTTTGAATATTTAATCGGTCTAGTCAGCGGTCTCTTGATAACCTTCGCCACTTATTCTTTCGATAGGCATGCAAGATCAACCAGATTCCAATGGCAGCATTGTGCTAGATTATCGCAAGCATGTCTGAAGTCCTGTTGCCGTGCAAAATTTGATTCCAGCGCATCTTAGGGTTTTTTTTGTGCTTTGTCAAATAAGCCAGTCCTGCAGGAAGAATTTTTTCTGGCGGACAAGGGTGATCAAGAAGGATCAAAAAGATGTGTAAGAATATAGTGCAACAAGAATCGCCGATCTTCCGTCCGCTCCGGCGTGAGAAGACACCTCAGATATACCAAATTATTGGTTACGCGCTGAGAATGATGACTCATATTTTGATACCCTAGATAGATACAGGTATGCTCATTCATTCACGGTCATCGTTCACGAATAGCAAGTCAGACACTTGGGCAGTCAGTAGCAGTTTTGATACTGTTCCTGAGTTAGCTCCACTTGGCTCATCCACTTGGCTGGTAGACAGACAATATCGTCTGATACGCAAAAGTTCAAAGAAGTCAAAATATATCTGCGCTTTAAAATGCGAATTTACTTATTAGTCACGTTCGAAGTATAAGTGTTCACATGGGGAGTTACCGGTCTAGACGCTGTGAACGTTAGAGAGGGCCCACATGCGCTGTCTGAATAGTTGTAATGCCATTAATTGGGATAAAGCATTCGTGTTATTTTTTATTTGTTCATTTGGACCTTAGTATTAAGCCTCTGCTGAGCCGGCTTAACATGGTCTCACATGGGATATATGGCGTGGTTGAGACCGACCAGGGCCTGGGTTTTCGGAAGACGTCAAATTTCCTACGTAGCTCGAGGATTGCGAGCCATCCTCTAGAATAAGTGCGTCATCCAGTCAAAGGCTTGTAATCTTCCCACCCTGTCAGCTACAAGCAAGCGTTCAGCATATAAGAGCAAGCCTAGCCTCAGGCCATGGGCACCCTATATAGTATCGCTGAACCAAGGGGACTTCTGACGTTCACTGAATAATAAGCAATGATCAAGCTAGAGCAGCTGAGCCTTCTTACTAAGGCTTTTCAAGAACGGATGTAGAAGGGGCCATGCCACACACCCTTCTGTTCAACATTGGGTACACTTGGGCAGTTTCGCTGAAATACCAAGATGAAGGATGGGGATAGCAGGCAAGAACCAACGTAGCATCCAGAGGATATTAGAGAAATTACTCAAGTAGGTGCTCTTGACCGAGGCTTATAAAGGATGTGGTTTAGAGGGATTCAACTTCCCAGGTAACCTGCGGCCCGCACAGTATCAGCGTAGATGACCATTTTCGTGTTTCCACACAGCCCCAGATGTGGGCTCAACCGCATTCACATGTATCACAGGCTCGTCAAAGAGCCTGTTTCTCGATGATACAGTAGTTCAGCCACGTTTTTCTGACCTGTCGCGGCTGGAAGCCAACGAGCTTCCCCTTGCTTGGTTGATGGCGACTCGACAAATACGGTCGCAAAGCTCCCATCTAGTTCTCAATCTGCATCCTTTCTGTCTCTCTGTAATCATGATTTATTTCTTGCTCAATTCGAGTGAGTAGGACCTAAGAGCCTCCTTCATCAGGCCATCATCACCACCCATACCCTTCCCTACCTCTCAAACTCTAGGGAATTCCAGTCATTGCTGCCATGTCAGAGCATCACGCCTCCATCAAGGATAAGGCTCAAGGGCAGCAGCCCTCCAAATTGATACGCCGCCGCCCGACGGCATTGAATCAGCCACAGAATCATAGCGGCGTGAACGACCTGATCCACCGTCTAGCCCGAAGTCGCATGCCGTGAGTGTTTGCCTGTACTCTCAAGAACTGCCCTACTGCTCGAAAAACCTTGTCTTAATCTTTACCTCCAATTGCATCTTGCTGCAGTGTTGTGTACACACTGCTCCTGTCGATGTTAGCCCAAACCGTTTCTGAACTGGCTGGCTATGAGAACGTGGCAGAGAAGACGCTCGTGCTTTGCTACTGCCTGTTGTCAGCTGGATATTGACGATGGATCACGCGGGCCTGTTGGTTGCATGTGGTTAGGGCGACGAGTTCGCGATATCAGAGCTGTATGGCGCGACGTCTAATGAATAAACGTGGCTCAGCGAAATTGTGTTGTACGCTGATATAGACCAAGGACTCGAAAGAAATCGCTTGGATTAGTGTTTGCCTAGATGTTCGACATGCTGCGCGACGTAGATTCCAGAATATATGGACATCTCATGTTGATCCAGAGACAGAACGGAATAATCAGCTTCATACCATCATTTCTTGAAGGCGGTTTCAGACCCTTTATCAGGGGCTCAATCCCCAGGTTCCTTTGATCCTTCGACTGAGTCAGCCAGTGCTGCTGTTCGTCGATTGAGGCCCTACCTAGGTAGGTACTTTCCGGTTGGAAGTCAGGACACCGGTCCCAAGGGTAATCGTTGTGCAGCCAAGATGCAGCGCCCAGGTGTTCGTGTGAAATGATGTCTTCAATGTTGTTGCTTAATTTGAGAAAATATTCGTACCAAGTAAAGAAGATCAGTGCAGTATCACCGCCTCAATATTAATGCTATAGAAAGAATGATAGCTCACGGCTTTCTAGTTCGGCAGGATCGCCAAGAGCGCGAACTAGGCTGTTACCCAAACGATCTTGAACGAATGAGTTCGCAGCATTGTGAAAAGTGATTTCCATTGTTCTCTCCTCTTAGCTGGGAATCGGCGTGCTAGACTACCGTATAGACATCTGAAGAACCACATGAAATACACTATCACCATCTTCAATGCTACGAGCTTGATTTTGAAGAGCTATTCTGGACCTCTACGCTCTGCTTAAGGTCCAAGGCACATGCATAGCTAATCAATCCTGTTCTTTATTTTTAGTAGTGCGGGTGAACATCATGCTCTTGGCAATGGGGCTCCCCCCCCCTTGCCAATGTTGATAAGCCTTACTCGCCGCCAATAAGCCTTGACCTCCCATCACCTTAACATTGATCTTCCTCTTTCATGATTCGTGCGCCCACACACAAATGATGCTCACCCTGCCATTACCGTTCTCATGAGGTCGGCAGTACCGATGACTTTGGCCAAGGCCATCAGTGGGGGGCTGGTTCTGTCGATGCTTGCGGCAAAGGCTTCATCCCGTCTTCAGTGAGAGTCTTTAGCTGAGGAATCAGGACACCCTTGCATTTTACTTCGGTTTTCCCCCTCCTTTTCCCAAGTACGCGATCATGGCACACATTCCAATATGACAACATGGCGGAAGACTCGTCGTGTTCCGTCATTCCTGTGCCCGTTCAGGTGTCCAGAGCATTCCTGGAGACTGGATTGTTTATTCCAGATGTCGATTCATCGATACTAACGCATTTTGCGCCACGCGCGGCTGAGTATAAACGTAGCATGCGGTGGTACCTAGGAAAGCTTATCTATGGTGGATTCTGTACTCGATTCATGAAAAATGTTTTGGTACAATTATCTACTAGGCATGAGCTTTTGCACATTGCAAACAAATGTAGCGAACACGTGCACGAACTGGTTGGTCGTTCACGTCATTCGAAATTTGTCGGATAATTATGACTCAAGGAGCTGGTGAAGATCTGATATCTGCGGTGAGAATGCCCTCTCAGGTAATAATTACAGGACTTTCTATTCTTAAGAATACCCCTATCGAAGTGGAAAGCACATGATGCTGTCTATGTCCTTTGATGCTTGTATGACGCTTGGGTACATGATGATGGCCAATATATATATATATATATATATATTGGATCTCATCATGGCCCGACGCCCAGATGTAAGCTGAGATCAGCCGTACAGGGTACTTCCCTCTCCATTCAATCCCTACGAGCACGCTCTTTTACCTTGCTTATCACTCGCTACTGTCCCAAATGGCATTTAGACGCTCGCTCTTACTTGGCTTCTTTGCCAGCCTTGCGCTCGCTCAGAACCTCGATTGCACCCCTTCGTCCACGGCCGGACTCCAGCCCGACTGTTGGGCCCAGCTTGGGGTCTCGCAATACATCAAGGACTGGCTAGAAGCCAACGGCACGGCCGCAGACTGTGACAACCTGGGCTTTGCCCAGTGCTACCTCCAGTATAATGGCTACAGTGGCAGGACTTGTAATCTGCTCACCCGGGGGACATGCGATTCTTTTGAGACGACTGGCCCCGAGGCCGCGTATTACTCTTCTCAGCAGTTCTACACTCTTTGGAACATCTACGCTGTATACCAATTCTTCAACCAGTTCTCCGAGGCTCTTTCGAACGGAGCCAGCTTGGCCGGGCAAACCATCGACGATATCGTCGCCACGGTCAGCCCGCCCACAGACGCCAGCTCCCCGAGCACTCTGCTATGGACGGCGATAAGCGGTGGGTTCTGGTTGCTTGCTGCAACGCCCCTCGGGCCCGCCTCTGCGCTCTTGAACACGGGTTTGGCAGTTGTCACTGGTATGAGCGGTTTCTTCATGGACTCCATCTCTGGCAGCTCGACAGCGCGATTTATCCTGCTGGGCGACATTGGCAGCGAACTGGCCACTCTCGTTACCGAATATCAGACCAGCCTTGAGGGCGCTCTCAAGGAGCTCCAGGGAAACAGCACGCTCTTCCTTGCGGCAGCCGAACCCGGCGGATTCAGCACTCGTGCAGTGACGAGCTTGAACACCCAGAGCGTCGACATTTTCCACGATCTCCAGCTGTACATCCTTTCGGAAGCGCTCAAGGGCAACAACATTGTATCTGCCAAGTCCACAGGCGTCATCGCCATGGACGTCGCCGCCAGCACCGGTGCCATCGACTGTCCCAGCCTCAGCGCCGCAGGCAACTGCTACCAGTTTTGGGTCGACGAGGACGCAGGAAACACCTACGCGCTCCACAACACCGGCGACTGGAGCTTTGATGACGGCAGCACCGATGTTCTGAACAAAATTGTGGACTCTGGCTGGGCAAACCTTTCTGAGATCTTCAGGGTGGAAGATTGCCAGGACAAGGAGCCCGGCTTCGACGGTACGAAGGTGTCGTGTCTGGCTACGCATAAGTACTGCGAGTGGGACTATGCGTCTCAGACCGACGGGAAGTGGAATCAATGGACCAATTGTGACGCAGATTCCAAATGGGGTTATCAGTGCAGCTCTTTTTCTACCATCTATCTGATCCCGAGTAGCTACCTCGGGCCAGTCCTGAGTGACGATACTAGGTATTGCAGGAAGTTGTAAATTTTTGTATTCTGATCATGTTGTCTTGAGTGGCATGCTGCTTGGGACAACATTCATCTAGAATTTCCACGGACGTGGATATTATGTACATAGGAATTATACCACTGTTTATACTACTTTCGCAGACGCTTAGACACCTGTGTAATAGAAGTCCAATGCAACTGCTCTGCAAGTTTGTCCTCACAAGTCCGGTGGACTAAGATACCTATTAAGTAGCTAAGAAATACTTGATGTTTTCTACCCCACAAGCATTCAGAAGGAGGACTCAGCCTACAGGTCGGTTTGATAGAATGTTCTGCATGTACACAGCGGATCTTTTTTTAGGAGCATTCCAAAGTCAGGTGAGCTTGGAGGTGGCCGGCCGGTGCCGCTTGCGTTACCCCAACAGGGTTTCAATATTCCTCGCCCGCGAGGCCGGATCACAGACGTTCCGTCCGCACCCCCGCAGACTCCGGCCACGGCCCTCCACGGGTCCCGCCAAAATCCAACACACGGGAATTGCAATGCGCTTTGCGGCTGCAACAAAAGCCGATTCACGGGGTGACAAGTCATCGCAATTGCTCGCCTGATGTGATGACTCGGGTGCCGAATGCAGTTGAGACCAAGCAACATGTCATTCACAGCTGTCGTGAACCATCGCCGTTGGACCACATAACGCCGTGGCACATGCCACCTGCCACCTCCGAGCCTGATGGGCGATCTCTCCTCGCACAGGAGAAGACGATTCCGCGCTCAAACCAGCCTGCCTGCCTGCCTGCCTGCCTGTGGACACTAGCCCTTGAGACTCTCTCTATTGGAGGCGGTCTAAGGAGGTGTGGTCGCGCGTCCTCGTGCCGGTAAGCATCGCTTCCGCGCCATCTAGCCGGCCTAGCAGACCGCCTCTCGTCTAGGGAACAGTGCACATTCATCACGCCTCTAGATAATCAGCAGGCCAGCTGGCAATGGCAGCTGCACAAGGCGCCCACGGTGGTCTCGGGAAGGGCAGGAGCCGGCGTGTTTAATCTCTTTGTTTATGGGCACTTTGCCCTTCCCGACGGAAGCGCGGGGCCCTGCGGTGAACGTTTGGGGTCCTGTCAGGGCTGTTTCAGCCAATGGCCGCAACGCCCGTTGAGCAGCGCTTCAACTTTTTCTCGGAAACCTCTCTTCCCGTCTCTTCGGATCCTCCTTTGCGAGTAGATCTGCACGGCCTAGCATGTCTGGAATAGATCCCACATTCATCCTCCCACATCCCACATGACAATCTTGGGGCCTGGCGCGCTCGCTCGTCCGGTGCTTATTAGCACCCGGGAGCTAAGCCGCCGATTGTTTTCCTCCTGGTTCCTGGCCTCTTTTTGTTTCATAAACTTATCATGACAGCGCGGCCCGAGTGGGCTGCTTCTGTGCAGCCTCGTGCTTACATGGTCCCGGAGTTTCCTTAACTGCCGGAGCATTCTTACTGTACTGCAGCACCGCGGAACCATAAGATGAACTGGCTTGTCAACAAAAGTCATGTTGAGCCGTCCCTCTACCTCCCTCCACGCCCCCTTTCCTTGGATACCCGCCGGCCTCCACACATGGGCTCACCCAGTCCGCACCATCTGGTCCAAGATGCCCGGTATCAAGGTCTGTCATGTCACTGCGCTGGCAACACTCGTCCTCTCATCGGTGTTGCTGAGCATATCAGCTCAAGACACATGCACCACCAGCAGCCAGCCAAACCCCATCGCCCAACAGTACGCAGACACACCGACAGGGACCCTCAACACGACACTAGCAATAGTCCCGATACCTCTTGCTACTGCGAGGAAGATCGTGCCCTCGCAGCATGCCATCCTCGAGGGTGCTTATAGGAGCTTGATGCCGGATTTCCCGGCGGACATGTATCCCGTGCTCGCGACAGCCGGGCTGGACCACGACATCCAGCTGGCTGCTCTCAGCATCAATATCCAGGACTTTCAGGTGAGCTGCGCGTATTGAACTACTTGAGACAAATAAAAAAGACATCACTAACTGACCTTTGCAGCGCTTCGGATGGTCATTTCCCTTCATAGACCTACTTGGCGACGGCTACTCATCATTCACAATGGCGCCAGCTCAGATGATCAGCGGCGATAACCAGATGGCAATCGACGGCTCCCGAGCCTACGGCACGGTCGTCTACCCGGCCAAATTCGAGCCTGGGTGCGACGCCTACGGACGGCTGCCGAGCGGCTCAACCTACTTCAAGGGCCAAGCCACGGACGGCAGCGGCAAATACACCATGCTGGAGTTCTCGGCCCTCGACCAAGGGGAGTCCAACCCCTTCCCCGTCGAGGTCTACCAAAACATCACGAACCAGCCGATCTTCGCCAACGGCACCCAGTGCGACAGGCAGGTGCGGCTGTTCAACTCGACCATCAATGAGGGCCAGTGGGCACCGGTGCCGGTGAAAGGCACCGTGTTCTCGAACCTGGAGCCGATGAGCGATATGGAGGGACTGGGGGAGGTTTTTGGAATGCTTGTTGATACCCCTTTTCTTGAGTTTAACGGCCTTGACTGCACAACATTGAAAGGATACTCCGGGACTGGACCTGGAGACTAGACCGAGGGCATAAGGTCATAGGGTTTTGCATACACCATTTTCACATAGAAATGGATAATTCATATTATTGCCTGCAAACTTTCATGAACTTAGTACTGAGTGCTATGTCCCTGAGCGACGATTTGATGAGATGATCTTTGAGCGTACCGCCCTGAGCTGCAAACGAATCCTGTGGTGCTGAAACCTAAGTACCCGTGTTATGAGCACACGGTTTCGATAATCTATTTGTGGATAACTCCATTCAAGATTCTTTTGAATGTCCAATACAGCATCTCTCGCTCCACCGAGCTGCGCCCGAGGACGAGAGGCACAACGCATTGCTCTGATGATGGTAAGAAAGACACATCAAGAGACTGGGGCTCTGAACAAGCACACCCCACGCATTTAGAAACGGTTCCACAGGTTCTGTCTCAGATCGTGGAGGTCACCCTCATCTGGAAATTCTCAGAAATAGTTTTAGAGTCTCGCTCCCACGATACCAGACGTTGGTGCGAACCAAACAGAACTATCCTACCAGACTTTCCATTTTAATACCCATAACCCAATACGAGCTAAAAACATCGAAGCTAAATCGGACAATACGGAAACATTGTCCTGTTGTCTCGGCATGGCGTGTTTCCAAATTAGTCGAGCGAGCTGCGGGTAATGTAAACTCTTCGGGACCCCTATGGCCGCGGAGGCGACCAAGCCGGTGATCTTGTGAGTACTATTGAGAATTGTCAGCACGATAGGTATCGCCCAGTCATGAAGTCACTAGAATAAGCCATACTTACCTAGGTATGTCAGCCAGAGTCAGGTGCCCGAGTGACAATGTTGACGATACCCATGGTTTATGGGAAAGTCGCCGTGAGCTTGAGCTCGCCAGAGTTGTTGGAATGAGGTTGCTACTGTCCGTCACACCGAGCCGAGAGCACCTCTTGATCAGACAGAGTGTGGGAATAGTGACGGCGCCGCTCGTCGTCTGCGCGCCGCTTATGCAGAAGTTGGAGTACGGAGGCCAGGAGCGAGAGACCGAGACGGAGACACCTAGGTAGAAGATCAGGGTATGGGGAAATAATACGACTGTCACCTTGTTTTGTTTTCCTCTCCACAGATGCTTTGCGTCTTAAGAAAAGATTTACATGTGATGAAATTTTCGCACTATCTCCTTTACACGGGCCTGCCGTGAGGATGTTACCGGTATACACTTGATCTCTTCGCGTCGTGGAACGGCTCGAGCTGGACAAATTATAACCACAGCATGGCGAACTCCATTTGGCTTGCTCGACGCGCATTCAATTGACGAACACGGACTAAATGCATAAATAGTAGAAAACCAGCTGGAAGTATTTAAGGCTGTGGGATGATTAAATGCGGCAGCGGTACACACCTTCACAAAGCAGACAACAGAGCCGTTGTCTCACCGGCTCCAGCGCAAGATGGTTGACCGATTCCGCGTTTGCTATGCAAGTGTCTGTAGGCCAATCTGGCCATTTGTCAACGCCAAATAAGACATGGCTTCTCCGTATTAATGAGAGGGGAAGGGAGTAAAATACGCCTATTACTATGCACATACTATGTATATGTATCTCTTATCAAAGCTGGGGCAATCCTTGAAAGGAATGACTTCCAAAGAGAACCATTGCCTATCACAGCTTTCAGCTGCCAAAGCTGCCAGCGTCAGGTGGAAGTTGATGCTTATCATACAGCTTTTGGTGAGCGAAGCGTGCAGAGAATGTAGTAGGAGCTGGTGTAGAAAACAATACCCACCAATAGCTGCCTGCATGCATCATAACCTTCCTTTCTCTCCATACTAGATTCAGTTGTTACAGCCGACAAAATGTGCCTAACCTGAGAGCCTTTTTGCCGGCGGGTAAATTCATTTTCGCGTGATTTGATATTTGATTCTTGTGTCAAGATACTTTTGATTGTCTTTTATCTCCAAGACAGTCAAAATGAACCAAGGGTACATCTTACGAAATAGTTGTGAAAGGATGTAAACATGTAGTCTGTTAAGATTGTCAGGTACCTTATTTGTAAGTGCTTAGGTAGGCTTAAGCCATAATGCTAGATGAAAATGTGACCTAGTTGCTAAGCATCATTCTCCATGACATTATCATGGCTGAAAAAGTCTAAATAAACTTGAGAGAAATATAACGGCTAACATTGAATGGCCTCCGATATTAAGATGAGACAGATTGACATACTTGTGAGCGACGTTCTGCTCCCTGAGTAGCTGCCCTGCAGACTGAATTTTCACAGCGTACCAGCGTGAACAAGTCTTCAAGAACAATTGGAGTTAAAGAAGGACAGTTCGGCTCTATAAGAGTCTGGAGATCACGATGATGCTTTATAAGCGGTCAATTGGAGAGAACGGAGATTGAGCGATTAATTCAAGATCTGCACTTGAAAGCGACGAAAACATTGGTGCTGTTCTGGACACTTCTTCAGATCAGTCCTGATTCTTCCGTCCCAGTCATGCCGTCCAATGTCTGCCGTCCAGTTTGTCTCCCGTCCAATGTCTGCCGTTTGGTGTCTGCTGCCCAGTCCCTGCCGGCCAGTAGCTGTCGTCCAATTTTTGCTGTCCAATACCTTTCGTCTAGTAACTGCCGTCCAATCTACGCCGTCTAAGCCATGGCGACCAGGCTACGCAACGAGACTACGTGGCATCCTAGGAAGAAGGACTCAGCGCCGAATATCAGAAAACATTTGTGTTGGTCGGCAGAAAGTGTCCCAAGCAGGCCTAGTTCTGTCTGAAACAGCCCCCGACCGTGATCTTACGGAAGCAAGCACTCCTACCGCAGAAGTATTTGACGCGTCCACTGCCGTCTCCCACACTTCCGAACATGGGCTTTTGGTCAATCTGAGGAAGTCCGGCACACAAGGGGGCGCCACAGAATGTGCAGGTCACATCTGGACCGGGGTTCAGGAACAGTGAGTTCTCAGCCTGATGTGAATTCTTGACAATCTCGATGCCCAGCTCAGGGGCCTTGCGGAGGTAGTTGTGGAACTCGTCGCCAAGTCCTCGCAGGACTGGGTAGCAGCGCTCGACAATGCGGAGGAGCTGGGCGCGAAGGGGCTTGTAGAGGTCGTAGTACTCCTTGGATGTGTCAAACACGACGACAGCGGCGGTCATGGGGCCGTGCAGCACCTTCTTGTACCTGTCGGAGTCGTTCGCCTTCAAGTTTGCGTCGAGAAGAGCTGTACACCGGAGCTTTGGAATGGGATACACTTATTTACCCCTGTTTGTATGTACCCCTAGTAGCGATGTTGGTGTGGAGGTACAAGTGGGGTACCTTGACGTTGGGCGAGCCAACCACAACACAGTCTTGCGGCCCGCCACGTGATGTGCCAAGAAACTTGGTTGCCAAGGTCTCCCAACCTCCTTGTTTCCTGCTCCACGCTGCTTTGCTCGACGTGCTCGCCAGCACCGTCAACGCTTTTGGTTCCTCGCCCCATTTCAACTCATATCATCACGCAACGCTGCTATGGGAGGACAACGTCGCAACTGAGCGCTCCCAGTTCAAAGGTACTCGCACCGGCGGGTGACCGCGCATGTCTGCTCAGCGCTGAGTGCCAATCGCACGCGGTGACGCGCGCCCAAGACCAAATACGACCGGCTTCTACCCACTGTCCACGGGCAGTGGAAGACCCGGGGTCTTGGTCAACGCCGTACTGCTGCTTTCTGACCTAGTGCTGGGCGAGACGTGCGGGAACGGTGCCTTCGTCTCTCCGGCTCTCCTATTGTCGTCTTGATTCGGATCGCTCCAGAGAGTCACGGCTGCTCTGCCAACCAGAAGCCTGGGCCGGCGGGAATCCTGTTCTTCATCATAATGGGTGATATAACTCAGGGGCCAGAGTTCTCGCGGTTTGTGTGCACATGGATGTCCTCCAGCTGACCATCTCTAGGCCTCGCCTTCGTCCAGACTCACACACGCCGTCGGCGGCGGCGGCGGCGGCATCGGCATCATTGCACCATGAGCTCTTCAGATCTGATCGATGTATCCGCTCAGCCAGCTATTGCTTCTTGGAGCCACAAATCTGGAGCGTCTCGTAGCCTCGACGCCCTTCGATTTCACATCTACCACGATCCCTCGACCAGCACTGCATTCTTCAAGCTGCGGGCCGCGGTGACATTCAATGCAAATGGCAGAAGACCGAAAAGAACAACAGCAGCCTGGCTCTATATTGCTCCCGAGAGAGTCAAGACGATTGCTCTGGAAAACGAGGACAACGTCGATGAGGCTATGAGCAAGAAGCTTGGACCGAACACCGTCTGTTGGCACTTTTCTCTGGCTCGACCGGGCACGCTAGTTCTTCCACCAGACTACGACCTCAAATCTAAGGGCCAACCATCCGATGATGCACTCGTCGATTTCTGGGCCCTCTCCCGGGCGACCAGCTTCTCCATCTCTGCCTGCCTGTCTGCCCGGACTGTTTCCAGAGGGCGTCTGATATCTCTGTGTACGAGTTTTTCGGGATCGAATTCGGCCACCAGCACGACAGCAGAAGTGGCATCTACGGATGTCAAGCTCGTCAGCAACAAGCATGCTGCTGATACTGCTAGCTTGTATGGTGGTAGGGGTGGCCAGGTTGTCGAGCTCGACAGCCTGGATTCCCCGAAAATTGCCGGCAACGACGTGTCTCCGCCGCCGTACGCGGATATTGGGCCTGGTCCACCTCTGGTAGCGGAGCCTTCCACGGGGAAAAAGCGGCGGCGAAGGAGCAGCTCAGAAGCTAGTGCAACGCAGTATCGACAACACGACAGCAAGGGTGTTGAAGATAGGGCTGCTCTTGCTCAGGCCGTGAAGGATGAGTTGAAGGCAGAGTTGATGAGCGAGATCAGGTACGAAGTGAAAACCGAGCTCAAAGAACAGCTGAAGACGGAGCTGGTCAGTGAGGTGGTTGGTGAAGTGATGCAGGCTGTAGAGAGGCGAATTCTCGACCGCGTCGAAGAACGTCTGCAAGATCAGGCGGATGATTTTGAAAAGCAGCTGTACGACCTCAGACATGAGGTGGGAGCCACAGTTTACTCCGAGGTCGAGGATCAGACATACACGGCTCGAAAAGAGTTGGAAGAGTTCGTACAGGAAGAAATGGACGAGGCGCAAAGACGAGTCGAGGAGCGAGTAGTAGATAGACTAGAGAGCGCCAACTTGAATATAAGATTTGCTGACCGGTAAAACTTGAGCTTCCCTTGTCCGTTGCCAACATGCCTGTGCAGCTAGGTCTTTGGACTTGATGCCATTCTGCTGATTCTGGCTACTGAAAACGGACTGGTTGGCCATCCATCCTCATGAAGTCATGCGAAGGAAACTTGGATGGTTAAATGATTTGGAACCTCTCTTTGATGGAACAGCACTAGGCAGCGCCGTCAGGGTTAGGCTTCATGTCCCAAAGCCAAGGTGACGCAAGTAGCACTCCGCAGACCCAACTTTCATCAGCTACTGCCAGGCAAAAGACACTTTTGCATTCATGTCTAATTCAGCACAGCAATCCATCATTGCCTACACAGCTCAGACCATTGGCTCTACGACCAGACATCATGGCACCCAGCATCCGCATCCCCAAGGCCGAAGACTTCACGTCCCTAGCACCAGGCCTGACCGTCTCTCTGCATTTCCCAACGCCCCCAGAGTCCACCACTGCCATCTTGATCCTCTTCCACGGGCTCGGCGATACTGATGCCCCCTTTGTCGGGTTTGCGGAAGGCTTGAACCTTCCCGGCGTTCTCGGCATCTCAGTCCGGGGTATCAACCCGCTGCCGCCATCTTTGCTGGGACTGCCACTTGATAGTGGCCCACCGAGGAACTTCCACTGGGGAGATGACCTGAACCTAGCTCCCACTCCAACTGGGTTGGATGCCGATCCTGGGTTCACAAAAGCGACAGACCTCATTCTCAACAGGCTCATTAGGGAGACATTGGTGGAGAAGTGTGGCTGGACACTGTCCGACATCCTTTTGTTTGGTTACGGACAGGGCGGCTCACTGGCACTGGGCTTGGCCTCGAAGATCCGTGAGGGGCCTCAGGTTGAGGAGGTCAAGGAAGATAAGGATGGAAAGCCTGTTGAGACAAGCAAGGCGTTCAAGGGCGTTGCGTCTATTGGAGGAGACCTGCCGCCATCGATGATCCCGTCACTGAGCGCAAGACCCAAGTCAGAGACGCCAGTCTTGATTTGCCGCGGGAAATCATGCGAGACCGTTGACGATGAGGCCGTCGAATTCATACAGAAGGAGTTTTCCAACGTGCAAGATGTCAAGTGGGATAAAGCAGACAGCACCATGCCTTCGAGCAAGGAGGAGGTGGTGTCTCTGATGAAGTTCTTCGCCGACCGGCTGCGCAATGACGGGCTTTGAAGGAACGTGGGTGGTGCTTTCTCAGATCAGCCAACTCGTGCTCTCACCTCGTCCAGCGCAATCGATGCCTTATGAGCCTCCTTCCGCCGGCCAGCGGCTTCCTGTTATCTAGACTGCTAGCCATCCCCGGTCGTCGTTGCAGCCTCTACCGGAGATCGTACTAGAACAAATACCGTGTTGCCCAGGGAAGCAAACAACACCACCGTCTTCTCCGCTCTCAGGTCCTATCCTCATCCGCTTCCAGTCGGAGGTGATTACCGTCCATCCTATTCTCATGTGTCTTTGCATTCATATCAATATCTGAGTTCGATTCGTGTCCCACACCTGCTCAACATGCTTTCGACAACATTTCCGAGCCTTGCTAGCCCAGGCTCAGGGGGCGGTGACCACGCCGGTCCATCTATCCCTCTCGAGGATCTCGACCCCAACACCAACCCGGCGGAAGGTCACGACTCGTTCGAGCTCCTTGGTGCAAGCACGAGCGACAAGGGACGGCCCGCCATCCCCGTCAACGAGCTCCGTAAAGCTATACAGGGCATCGAAAATGTCCCGGCTGGATTGCCATCCAAGATTCATGACTTCGTCGCCACTGACAATGGCGTTGTTGGCGGGGCGGAGGCGACCATCCCTGATCAATGGCAGCAGACCAAGTCGAGCGCGCTCAAGATTACAGACAAGTCTGAGGCCATCCTTGGTCTATTTTGCCCGTGCATCACTTATGGTAAAATAAATTATGAGCTGGACCAAGCTCAAAGGGACCGGTCTCATCAGGAACGAAGCGGGGAGGCCGAGTTCAATGCTTGCAATGGACCTTGCGTTGGCTACGCAGCTTTAACCATCGTTTTGTTTTGTGAGTCCGTGTCGTGGCAATTCTGCTGTGATTTTGACTGAGCTGACCGGCCTTGGAAGAGTTTGGAGGCGGGATATTAGCAAGCAAGCAAACGGAGGCGATCCGACTTTTCTACAATGTGACAGCGGCCCCTCACAGCAAGGCCCTAGAGGTCGTTGTCCACAATGCCGCCAATCTCCGCAACCTGGCCGAGGTACGGACTCGCGAGGAAATCAGAAAGAGGCTTCAGCAAGGGGAACGTGAGAGGGCTGAGCAATATGTGTCCCAGCTGCCGATGGAAATGAAGAAGATCCTGCCTGATAAGACACCACCATTTGAGCTCCCACAGGTGCTAGATGATGCCCACAAAGACGGGAAGCCAGGAATCATCTCTGTGATCGACCGGTGCAAAAAGATATTCACCGGAAAGGCTTCAAGTTTGCCTGCAGAAGCACCTCAAGTGGAACTTTCCAAGACTCTCAGTCCTTTTCAGGCGGCAGAATCAGGCACTGCGACCCAGGAAGGCCAGACCGTCGAGCACGAACTAAACGCGCAGCCGGATCAGCTAATTTCCAATGCAGTGCGCACTGATGTTCCCCATGGATTGACGAAGGACGAAGAAGGGAGGAGGTCCCCTCTTACCGTCATCGAGCGGATAAAACTAAAGCATGACGAACAAGCGAAGAAGCCGAAGACCAAATCTGGGAAGGGTTCCAAGAAGAACCAGAAAGGAAAAGGTAAACAAGTGGACACTGAGCCTGTTGCACCTGCAATTGCCAAGCCGGATGACGAGGCGGACAAAGCCGCTCAAGAAGCTGAGCACGTAGAGGAAACTGGTCCTGAAGTTCGACTCGGACGAAGAGAGTCGATCGTGGAAATTCCTGCAAATGCTCGAGTACACTCCTTGTCAGAAGACACATTCCTCATTACAAAGCCGTCCCAGCTTCTGCACTCGCTGGACTTGGACACCATCGTACCCCTTGCCAATGCACGACTTTCCCATGTCCTTGAACACGACCAGATCATCCACTCCACCCCAGCTCTGCAGGAACATCGCCTCTCAGCCGACGCCATGATCCCTACGACAGCCGCTGCACCAGGCCACTTCCTCGAAGGCGACCCCGTCATGTCCGGGCCACAGCAAATCTTCTCCCACGAGCTCCTGGACGACCCCGTAGTCGAGCGAGCCAAGGCATCACTGCCTCACACGCTCGAGTTGGACAAGAAAGTCGCCGCTACAAAGATCTCCAAGGCGCATGACCTCGCCAGCGACACGATCCTGCCGGCCCTGCCGAAAGCAGCGGCGCACGACCTCGATCACGACGCCCTAATCGCAGCGGGCGCCGTCTCGGTCGTGCAGGAGCACGACCTCAGCCGCGACGTGCGCATCCTGTCGCCGTCGGGCCGAGTGCGCGCGACACATACCATCGACGCCGACGAGGTCATCAAGGAGACAGCGCTGTTCCGCAAGTCGCCGCGCCCGAACGCGGCCGCCATGCCTGGGAACTGGGCCTCGTCGTCCACGTCCGACGAGGCGGCCGAGAACAATGGCAGCAAGAGCAACAAGGACAACCTCGTCGCGTCTCTGGACGCGGTCGTCAACGCTGCCGACCAGGCGCTGGACGAGCTGGGCCGGCCAACGTCGTCGGGGAAGGAGAACAAGGCTGCTGGTATGTGTAGGCAATCTCGTGGTTTTCCTCTTCCCCGCCCATTCTCGCCCATCTTTGGTAGGACCGTGCTTTGGAGACTGTCTAGTTAACTTGGGCTTGAATGGACTAGATGCGCCTTCATCCCGCGGCTTTTGGGGCAGGATTCTGTTCCCCAAGAGACAGGCTGCGCCTGCTAGTGTTTCTGCTGCCCCTGGCGGCGAGCCCGCTGCCGCAAAGGTGGAAGAGAACACCGAGGGTCAGGTACAGACCTGAGTATGTGTGTTTATGGTCCGGCGTTACGGGAACACAGAATAATGGCATTCATCGAGTCGGATGCGTTGCAGCATTTGATAGGGAGGAGCATGTCCGCGGGTCGACTTTGTCTTCTCCATGCAGGCATCTGTTTTGGAGTGGTGGGAGGAACTTGACCTGTGCAGGAACGTTTAGACGGTAGTCTTCTCCTCTTCATAGGTCCTGATTAGTCTTATCACGAAGCACCTAGAGCAACCACCATTAATACAACTCTACGCAGGGCTAATACAGACAGATAGTGCTGCTTCCTCCCTATGAGCTGGCTCAGTTGGTTCCGATCGCTCCTCTGGTGCACGCCCGAACAGTTTGCAAAATCGATCGCAAGCGTCCAATGGCTCCATGCTAGTATCTGTTTTGATTGGTCATAAGTCAGTAGCAAACAGAGCACGGTGGGTGGAATATCTCAAGAGTCTCTTTGAATGACCTTTTTTTATTTGTTAATTCAACTGACACGGCCTGATGCGACAAGTGCTGTCTGTTGCAAGCAAAGTGAAACCCCCCCCCGGTCGCTTAGCATGCTCTGCCGCCACACCTCAAAAAACTTTAATTTTATATAATAGCTATTATAAAGCTATTAATCCCTATAAAATAAATAAAAAATATATATTCTAATATAGATTTTTATAAATAGTTTAAATATTTTATTTCTATTATTTAAAATAATTCTGTAATAAAGATAAAAATAAAAGATTAATTATATAATTATTTTATATTTTAAAAATTAAAAAAATATTTTTTATTATAGTTAAATAACTATTATTAATTATAATATTTAAAAATAGTATTAATATATTAATAAGTAATATAATATTAACCTTTTTAAAAATATATTAAAAGTTTATAATAATTTAAATAAATATATATTAATATAAATATATACGATATATATATCTTATATATTAGTATTTTATTTAAAAAATTAAAGCATTAAATTTTATATTTATATTATAAGGTATAAATTAAATAAATAATTAATATTTTAAAGCTAGTTATATTTAAAATAAGTATTTAAAAATTATAATGTAAGTAGTTTTTATAATAGCTTTTAAATGATATATTTTATAAGCGTTAATATAATTGTATTGTTAAGATAAAAAATAAATAGTACTTTTAACTTTTTTGAGGTGTGGCAGCAGAGCGTGCTAAGCGACCGGGGGGGGGTTTCACTTTGCTTGCAACAGACAGTGGCAGTAAAACATTGAAGACACGTGCAGAACTGTCTCGCGGCCCAATGCTCTGCTTTCAATGTACATTGAAAGAAACAAAACACAAAAAAGGACTAGGTCTTGTGAAATCCCACTTGGACCTCAAGCTTGCTTCTTGTTTTGATGGTTGTTAAAAATAGGAGATTACGGGATGAATGTGATGACCCGGGTACAGGGCTCCAAGGCAAGAATCCCCGTTTGCAAATTCGCCCCTGGTTGATATTTCTGCTCCTTGCAGCTCTTTCACGCCTGAACTTCCAAATTTCGCAAAGCAAAACAAAGGAAAGGCGAAAATCAGACCCCCAAACGACAAATCAGAAGTCCAGTTTCCGACCGGTGTACCGATATCGAGAGACAACCCTAAATGCTTTATGTTAATCAGTCAGCCCCGTGTCTCCGCTCCTCCTCTGGCAGCGTACATGCGATTACAGCTCGTGGGCAAATCTCGCAAAGCGCTCCTTTCCCTCCGTGGAACAGTTGTTTTGATCCTTGTCAATGCTAATCCTTCTCGTACAAGCCCTCTGCCCCTTCAGCTCGGTGCCTTTCTCATAGAGGGGTCTAAAATACAGGCCTCTTTGTGCCTTTGATTCTGACTCTGCAAAAGAGCCACGTGGTGTAGTCTTTCGATGATGATCTCTCGATGGGGTGCACAGCATGATCAGGGTCGAAGTCGTATGTGCTCGCGTTTCCTTGGATGTGGGACTCTTGGAGCATCCGGCCTGGAACACTAGCGCTTGTGCGATAGACGGGTTCAACATGTGGTCGAGCGAGATCATCGCGACAGATAAGGTCAATGTTGACGGCCGAATAACGTCTGCGGGTGGCGCAAGCGGAAACGACTAGCAGTTTTGATAGAGGAGGAGGGGTTCGCCGACGTTCTCGATCTCGGGTATCGTGCACTTCAAGTCGAAGGCCTTCGACAGTACAATCTTGAATATCTGCAGCCCATTAGCACCTCGAAACTTGGTTTGATTTTGAAGGGGCACAAACCTTTTGGACGTTGATGCTATGGCTAGTGCTGCTGAAAATGAGAGCAGCGCGCATTGCCTTTGCGAATCGGCGTGCCTGTATCACATGTTAGCCTGACTGTGGCCGGTGCCCGTGATCGCTACAAGGCATCCGTACTTGGTTCGAAATCTCCTCCTGATCTTCACGCGGGAAGTTCACAAAGTGATCGTACTTGGTGCCGACCAGGATAGGAATGGCCGTCTTGTTGAAGCCACGCCCTTGGCGGTACCACTCTTTGATACTGTTCAAAGTGCTCTTGCGCGTCAAGTCGAACATGAACAGAATCGCGACGGCATCGTTGCAGACCAGGGGGAGCATGTTCACGAACTCGCGCTGTCCACCTAGATCCCAGATGCTGAAGGTGATCTCGGTATTCCGGATGCTGATTGTCTTCTCCATGAAGTTGACGCCCAAGGTCTGGATGTAATCCTCGTCCCAGCTGCCTTCGACGTATTTGACCATTAAAGATGTCTTGCCAATCTGCGCGTCTCCCACCATCCCGACTTTTATTACGACGTGGTTTCGGCCGTTTGCGGCGCTTGGCTCTGAGGAGTGGCCCCCGGATGCGCGATCCGGGAAGCTTTGGCTGGACACCTGGGAGGCCGGTCTGGAGATGTTTGAGCCTGCTTGGGCATTCTGTGGGATGGGAGGAGTGGTGTATCTTGATGCCGGGTCCATTTCGTCGGGGGAGTAGGGGGAGTCAGCCATAGCTGAGTCGAATGACTGCGACGGGTGTTGGTGAGGGATGCCGTTCTCGAAGCCGTGTCCACCTGCCATGTTCGGGGAGCCATCGATGCCGCCGAGGGTATCCTCTTGGCCGTCCAGGGGCGCCTGATCGTCCATAATGTCCGTCGCGTGGTACAACTGGGCTGGAGACCCTGCGATTATTGTTGATGATGAATCTGCTCGGTTGAATTGTGGTCAGTAAATGTAAAGGGGTTGGCGGAAGTCTCGAGGTGAGACAGCCTAATGAGGGTTGCGCGTGTGGAAGCGCATTGTCTCGGAAAGGGGACAGCGACTTAAGCGCCCGAGGTAGACTGACCCAGGTTGGCGGCGTTGATAGTGCGGCGGTCGTCACCGGCGTCGGGACAGGATAGGGTGGTGTCGGATTTGGGAGCAGTGTACCAAACTGAGGGGTCGGAGGGAGGGAGAGCGGCCTATCCCAGCAGCGGCTTCATGAAGAAGATGGGGCTGTCTTTCTGGGAGACCGAGAGGCAAGGTGGGAATGGGGCAAGCGTTGGGGTGGAACGGAAGAGCTGGACGATGCTCAGCTAGTCTAGTTCTCTGGTCAGATTTCAGGTGAAGAGGGAGGGCTAGATCAAGGTCAAGGTCCACGGCCAAGTCCAAGGTGGTGGAGGGAGGATGTGGGAGGGCTGATTGGTGACGGGGGGTTTGGTGGTGCAGCATGGGCTGAAATGCGACATGGATGGCCTGTTTGGGGACTCTCAGGTACAGACACTTACATGTGCTAGACTAGCTGTGGTACGTGCAATGGATTTGCCAGGGGTGGTCGATCTCAGATGCAGCCCAGGTTCGAAAGGGGTCTTCTTGTCGTCTCGGGGTTGGGGCGGACGGGAAGAAAGGCAAAAACAAGGCTGAATGATGGCTGCAGTCTGCGGTCTACAGCAGTCTAGCTGCAGCACGTCACAGGCAGTGTCAGTTGCCGGCGTGGGCGTCACGATCGCTCACCGACTGGGGGGGCAGTAGGCGCAGCTAATCGGCGATGCGGGCGCAGGGCAGGGCAGGGCAGGACAGGGCAGGACAGGGCGAGGCGAGACAAGGCAGGCAGGGTGCGCGACGATTTCGAAGCCTCAAGAAGAATAATAAGAAGACGGATGCGCTGGCGACTATGACAGAAGACCGTGGATCATGGACCGTGGGCGGTGGATCGTGGAGCAGCAAAGTGGGCACAGCTGAGATCGTCTTTCAGGCTCGCTCCGTCTTGTCCTGCCTGGCCGGAGGGGACGAGTGGAGACTCGGAGCGAAGGGCAGCAGGCAAGAGGGTCGATTTCGTCTTCTCTCTCGAGGTGTTGGTCAGATTCGTGTCAACTGTCAATCATGAGCCGTTCTGCCCCGTACAGATATGTCGATATGATTGTGTGTCAAACGATTGACAGTCAAGTCGACCGAGTTTGGTTCGCTTCGACTCGACTCAGTGTTGGCTGAACGGGATGGGATGGGATATTGAGCAGTCAATCTCCCAGGTTACCCGGACCTGAGTAAACACCGCGGAATGCACTCCTGGTTGGCCTGACCCTGCACTCTTAGCTGTACTGCGTCCAGTGGTCCAGTGCTCCTGTGCCCTGTGTTGTCGTGCTGAGCTTTGACCCAATGGCACGGCACCGTCAAAACCAAGATGGGGGGCTCCACTGAGGGGTCGGGCTGCCGGGTCAAGTGGCCCACGAGAGGAGTCCATAGCGCATTAAGCTGCTGCACGCAGAAGGGAGAAGATCAGAGGGGACCAGAGCAGCGCAGAACAGAGGCGGCATGACGCGACGCGCGACGCGATGCACGTTGTTTACATGTACTACAGCTTACTGCGCTGACCGCCAACGCCCCTCTCGCAGCTCTGTATGCAAGCACTCCAACTTGTCATCCGATGCTACTATGTGTTGTGTTTTTGTGTTTATTAGCTCTGTGGCTCCCATGAAACAGCAACACCAGCTGGCGGTGAGGAGCCGTCACTCACTGGAAGGGCCCGAAAAGCGGCCAGCCAAGCACCCAGAGCATCAGCACTAGGTACAGGTACCTCATGCGGCCATTAAAGTGGTGGTCCTGGCCCGAAGATGCATGGATGGGAATAGTATGGATATGGGAAACAGCAATCGCTGTCAAATGTTAATTAATGGTAGACCACCATGGGCATGATACGTTGTCTATGACCATGACGTTCATGCAACACGTCTTTCTCGACAGCTCATGCCTGTCTCCCACCTTCCAGAATGTCTATATCACAGCTGGATATCGCAATTTTCCCCTTCTCTAGTCCACGTAGTCCACGGAACGAGTATGGACTACCCGTGTTGGCGTACCGGACAAACTAGACGGGGTGACGGGACAGATTCGTCGCAATGCTCTTTCGAAAATTCCATATCAGCCCGCCACTCTGATGTTCAACTTCGACCTCTTCCGTCACGCCCTGGAAGCCCAGTGCAGACGGCTTACAGTGGGCGGGGCGAGCTTGTGCTCATTACTTTACTATGACATAGTCTATTCCTGGGTCATCGCATCGTCACGTCATTGCACCTCACCGGCCTGAGCTTTCTGCCGCTGTGCCTGTCTACATCAATGTTTTACCTTGCTAATAGACTTTGGGATACGTGGTTTACCAAATGTGCCAGCATGCAAGTCAGGCACTTCAGACTTGTTTGGATCATGCACGAAATCGCAGAAGGAGGTGCAGCATTTGCGCAGACTTCATCCCAGCACCTGGGAGCAATACTGTAAAATCAAGCCCAGATAATGACAACGGCCCACTTGATGTAGTGTGCATGAATGGGGCATGCCGAACGACTTGGATCGATTGCCGGCCGAGTCGTCTCCTCCGGTTGCCACCGCTTGATGTTGAAAAGTTCGATAAGTGCATAGTTGATAGGCTATAAGTGGTTCCTACAGGAAGTGTGAGGGATCAAGGAAACTCTCATCGGGCCAGGGAAGCAAGTCAGTCGGCTCAAGCATGTGAGGGTTTGGTTCGGAGGAGTGATGCTCCAGACTGCTTTCAAAGTCAAAGTGCAAAAAATCAGTCCCTACCCCCTCCTCCCCTCCCCCATCAGTGACCCTGGGTTAGGACCTGATGTCTGGCCTGGGCTTTACCTAATATGCATTAGCGCTCGAATGCCAATCGGCGCCCGGCTATCAGAGGTTAACGGCAACGGCGAGTCGTCGGGAGACAGGAAACGATTCATCGTGCTCCGAATCGCCAGCGCCTTTCTCTTTTTTCTTCATTCATTCACTCCAGGTTTCGCCAAAATCGTCACAGCCATGGCCTCAGTCGCACGTTGCATGCGGGTCGCAAGACCATCCCCCCTCTCTGCTTTCCGCCAGGCTACTTCCGCCCGCCCAATCCACAAGTTCAACGCGGCGAGGTCCTTCTCTATAACAGCTATCAGTACGGTCCCCCCCCTCAACCTCCACCTCCAGCGCCGAAGCCGGCCTGCCACTTTTTCAGCGCCAATTCTTTCATGTTGCTTGCCAACGACAGAGAACCGTAGACTGACAAGCTCGTGCTTCGCCTGAACAGACCCCATAAGGAAATATACCAAGGACCACGAGTGGATCGACCTGTCGGCGGACAACAAGACGGGCGTGATTGGCATCTCCGAGTACGCGGCCGAGGCGCTGGGCGACGTGGTCTACGTGGAGCTGCCCGAGGAGGGCCTGGAGGTCAAGGCGGGCGACGCAATCGGCGCCGTCGAGTCGGTCAAGTCCGCGGCCGACATCAACGCCCCCATCGCCTGCCGCATCACCCACGCCAACCTCGAGCTGGAGGAGAAGCCCAGCAACATCAACAAGGTCCCCGAGGACGACAGCGCCGGCGGCGGGTGGATCGCCAAGGTCGTCGTCGACGAGGCGGGCGTCAAGGACCTGGAGGCCCTGATGAGCCCCGAGGAGTACAAGTCTTTCACAGCGTCCGAGGGCGACCACTAGGAGGTACCAAAAAAGGAATGGATATGGGAAGGAAGGTGTGGCGTGATGTGATGTGATGTACAAGTACATCCCGGGGGCTTCACGGCTCGTGCATGGCAGTTCAACCTGGTGGACCAGCAACTGATTTAACATTTGCACAAGGACAGGCGTTTCCGAGCTGGCGAGGGGCGGCCAGGTCTCGCGTGGTTGGCATTACAAAGATTCTCGGCTCGCTTGCTTGCTTGCTCTCTGTATGCGTTAGAAACGAGACAAGAGATCTAGGTCTAATAGAATGTGCGATGGAGGCCCAAGTTCTGTTTCTTTATCTGTTGTGTCCATCACGTCGCCGCTGCAGCAGATGTGCCCGCCGGCGTCTCCGCCCTTGTCTTGTTGATAGCCTCGAGGATTTTGCCTGCGCCCTTCTCGACAAGAAGCGATGCGACCTTTTGGCCCAGCTCCTCCGCAGCTTTGGCATCTGCTACCTCCTGTGTGACCTCGGTCTCGGCGCCTTGTGATCCGTCCAAACTGACAACTGTGGCCCTCATCCTCAGGGCTTGTCCCCTGCCATCCTCACCGGGCACCCAGTCCGTCTCGACGCCAATCGGCACACTGCAGCCACCCTCTAGCGTCCTCATGACGGTCCTCTCCGCCTCGCACGCGAGCATCGTCTCCGTGTCCAGCACGCCCTTCAGCAGCGACAGCGTGGCCTCGTCGTCGGACCGCACCTCGATCCCCAACGCGCCCTGGCCGACGGCGTGCAGCATCCCGCCACCCTCGCTCGTGGACTCGAGGTACTGGCCTATCCTGTGGCCGACGTCCATGCGCAGCAGGCCCGCCGCGGCGAGGATGATGGCGTCGTAGCCGAGGGCCTCGTCGTCGCACTTGCGCAGGCGCGTGTCGATGTTGCCGCGCACGTCCTTGAACACCAGGCCCGGGTACTTGCGGCGCAGCTGGGCGGAGCGGCGCACGCTGCTGGTGCCGACGACGGCGCCGGCGGGCAGGTCGGCCAGGCGCGCGTACTTGCCGCCGTGGGAGGCGCGGAAGACGACGACGTCGCGCGGGTCCTCGCGCTTGGTCACGCAGCCCAGCACGCAGCCGTCGGGCAGCGAGGTGGGCATGTCCTTGAGCGAGTGCACGATCATGTCCAGCTCGGGCGGCGAGCTCGTCAGCATCGCCTCGAGCTCCGACGTCCACAGGCCCTTGCCCAGGTTCGGCAGCGGCGTTGTCTTGTCGCGGTCGCCCATCACCGACACCGTCACCGTCTCGAAGTTGATATGCGGGTACGTCTTTGACAGAGACGAGATGACAATTTCGCATTGCTTCAGCGCGAGGCCCGACCGCCGCGTGCCCACGCGGACCGCCGTGCCCGAGGAGAGGGGCGGCACGGGCGGTGCGTCTACCACAGCTGCCATTGTGTCAGATTTTGGCGGGAATTTGTGGGATGAGAGTTTGATCTGGAGAGCTGAAGGGTATGCAAAGGTCCACAGATCGATTGACAGGTAGACGACTTCGATGGGTGGTTGCTGTGTGACTTGTGCAACGAAGGTAAAAGGTGAGGTTCTGACGCCGGAAGTGCATCGGCGGAGCTTAGCGAGTCTTATCGCGATGGAGGGGTCCAGAAAAATCCCAACCCTGGCTGAGCGAGTGGACGGACAGTCATTTTGACTTCACCTACAACCTGTCTAAGTGCCGGACTTTCCAATTTCTCTGATTCACGATCATGTTCAAAAGCTCTTCCGCGGATGCACCTGTAATCTTCCAAGTCTCGCGTTGGTCTTTACGGGGCGTACACCAAACCCTAGCCATGTACACTCTGCACGCAGCATCTCATCCCCACTGACGCTCAAGCTTTATCTGCTCTACTGTACTGTACTACCTTGCGATCGTGTCACGTTCCGAGGGACCTTATTCTACAGCCATGGATTTCTGACCTCGAAAGCCCTCATGTTGACATGACTGGCCTTAACTTACCTCAGCGTTGGGTATATGGGAGTTTTCGAGGGTTTAACGTCGCCATGCGCCCCATCTCTGAGGCTATGAGCGCGGCTGGACAGAGCCGGCGGATCCGAGCGGCCAAAAGAGCAAAATACAACACAAATAGGCCTCCAGCTATCGGACAGCCCGAAGAAGGTGAAGACCTCTGAACCGTCTCGTTGTGTCATTGTGTTATCCTCGCGTCCCTCCAAGTGGAGCCAGACGAGCTCCTTTCCAGACAAGGCATGACTGCGGCCACAGGAGTGTCGTTGCCGTAGTCTCGAGCAGAGGCATGTCATGTCTGGCTGCGCAACATCTCAATCAAGAGACATGTGGCCGGTCATGACAGCTTATTCACCTCGAAGATGAGCTGATCGTACCTCGCAAACTACGACGCCGGCCGGTCACTCGTTGCAAGTCTCACATGTCCGAGGTCTCATCGTCCTACTCAGTTCGTTCAGACTCTGCAAGACCATTGGCCTTCAGATTTACGCTCGCCTAATATCAAAAATGGTGGACACATCTTGGAGCGCCTTGTGGACACCCTGCCTCCTGGCTTGAAGCCGTTGTGAGCTTCTGAGCAAGTGTTGCTCCAGACACGCAAGCTTCGCACAGAGAGAGGCTGGATCGCTTGAGCTCGGATGCAACCCGACATGTCAAGCCTGTGCGTCGGGCGATCTGCTCACACTCTGGTATTTTGGGGCTATAAGAGCCGAGCACGTTATGCTCCTGAATATTGAATCCTCCGTTGTCGTGCTCGAATCAAGAGCTGCAGGCCCCAGTCTACTCTCATCCACCACACCGCCCGTCGAAACATACACTGTACTCGCAGAGCCACCAAGATGAAGACCAACGTTTCTCTGATTCTTGCACGTCTGGCACTTGTGCACGGCATGAGCACTCCCAACCTCATCATGGATTCAGCTGCGGCATATCAGGTTTCCAATACGAGCTCCGCTACATGTGGCGTAGGGTATACATACTGCGGGTACATACTGCAGCAAGAGAAGCGTACATTCCCTTCTGCCACTCGCCATGACAACGGTAGCTGACCAGGAATTTACCCCCAGACTTCGACATGGGCTCTATCCTCACTGCGTACTGCGCCGGGGGCGACTGCGACTCTGCGACAGGCACGACGCAGACGGACCCCCTGCAAGCCCTGTATGTGTGCCTCCCGCAGGCGGCTGTCCCGAGGAAGCGCGACACCGACGACGACAAGCCGTACTCCGGGCCGGTCAAGCTGCAGCTCTTGTGTGCTTGCAGCGGAAAACCCGCCAAGGGCGAGGAGAACGTGTGCCTGAACCCGGAAGAAGATCACATCGGTCGGTGCAGTACGCCTTGCGTGAACTCCAAAGATGCTTGAAAAGGCTGAGGGAATGCTACTGGTGCCACCTGCCCCCTACGGAACAGGGGATTGAGGTGTTCAAAAATTGTGCTGTGTTGAATTATTGACTCAATCAAGCAAACGTTCAATGATTTGCAGTCGTTGTTACCTTAATATCGTGTGTTCATTTCCTTTGAAAGTGCAGGATCGCTTGTCCTTCGAACTCCCTCAGAATAGGGCTCCCATTTTCACTGAAATGTTCAACCAGCTCGTAGCCGTGAGTGATGCCGGAGGGGTAGGGAAAGTAGTCAGTGCTCTCACGAACACTTAAACTAACAGGACCAACGCTGCACGGGTGATCACAGGGGTTATACGGATCAGAGTGCCACGCTGAGCCAAAATCTCTCTCACCCAAGTCTGGGCATACAAGACAATTCAGTGTTCTCAAACCAGTTCCATAAAGAGCAACATCGAAAAAAATGCCAATCACGACTGATGCCGAAGCCCTGGAGGTTGCCCTCGAGATGATAGCCAACCGGCCCCGAAAGTCCAAGCAACACTTTTGAGTGACAACACGAACTGCCAACATTGAAGTTGCCACCTACAGTTTAGGTCCTGAAGGGCTGTGTAGTATGCAATCCGCAGATGAAGGCTCTAGTCACAAAGTGCATGGAAGAGATACATCGTATCATATATTGTGTATCCGACAAAAATTGCCAAGATGCTAAGTTGATTTGGAAACCTGATTACAAGGAGGACAAAATAATCAACAAAATTCGAAAATCACAAAAAAAAGTTTGTCTGCCCCATGAATCGAACATGGGTTTCTTCGGACCGTTGAATTCTCTAGTAAAGACCACAACGAAGTGTACTAACCACTATACTAGGCAGACATGCGATCTTTGTCAATTTGCGTAACTATAATCCAAACAATGCCAAGACCCGCCGTCTCCACATCGTCCGCATTTACAGCTGTTAGCACCAGCGGACAGATCGAATCCAGCCCAGGGTCTCGACATTTTTTGGGGGAAGCAACTTGAGAGAGATGCATATTTGTATAAGAAGAAAGAGGAAAGAAGAGTCTGCCCTCTTCTGAAATGAACTGATGTTAGACCAAACTTCGATAATTTGAAGTTCCTTTGGGAAAGCAAACGACGGGTCTCAACATTGCATTTTGAATTGCTTCACCCAGTGGTCACTTGAGACAATGTTCGCCACGAGGCAGCCACGTATCAATTGGCATTGGCTGTGCTCCCAATGAATTCAGCCTCCACCGCGGCAAACGCAGCTGTCACAGACTCAATCTTCTTGGCGTTCGTGAACAACGTTATACCAGCGGAGAAGACGGCAATGAATACGATGAGTAGACCAAGCCTCCACAGAATTTTGTGGGCAAAATAAAATACTAGTATCATTACCGTCGGGCAAGAGTGGCGAGATAACTGCCGCAGGAGCCTCCGCGATGGCAGTGAACTCGCAGTGGTCATAGAGCATTAGATCATTTCCCAGGTCTTTCTCTCTAGGAATCCTGTTTCCGGCCAAGGTCAGCATCGGGCTGAAGCCAAGAATACATCCAAGTATCGGCTGGCAGATTCAACTTGCCTTTTTCTTTGTACCCGTAAGCCCAATGTTCTGCGTCTAGGATGCTTCCATCAAGGCGCAAGTTGGACTAGTCTGGCACTTCTATCCGAGGACTAACAGGATCATCGTCGTTCATCACATACTACGTGAGATTGTGGATTCAAACGAGGAAATCTTTGTCCATGCTAAACCTAATAAGCCAATTACGTAGATAAGAAGGTCCTTTGGTGAGGACCTTAGGCTTGATCGAGACAAATCACCTGGGGCAGCGCTTCATCTGGACAGTGTTGAGTGACTCTTCTCGATATTGTTCAATATGTAGTCGACAAAATATCTGCTCCCTGTATTCCAAAGTTCTTTTAGGGCCTATTGAAGCTTTTCCAATACACCATGCTGCTCCGACTCGACATCAGACTCAGCCATTTCTAATATAACTCCTCGCCTCCAGCCTGCATCGCCGGGCCGGGCTCGATAAAAGATTTCATTGCAACTCGATGGCGACGGCGGCCATGGAGCAGGCCGGTCTACAGGGCTGTATTGGAGCGAAGGTAGGCTCTGACGTGTTTAAGTCTTTTAGCGGTAGGAAGATGGAGCCACAGGGTCAGATTAAAGCAACATTCTTCTTGGTTATGGCGACCGCGAGCTCGCAGAAAACTAGGACTGACATCTTCTATTTTTTGACAGCTGTCGGGTAACCTGGTGCTGGGGAATTAATTTAGGTATTGCTAAATTTTACGATTCCGAGCGTAGCATACCATATGACCCCCACCTTCGGTACACCCCCACCTTTAGTACTAATAACCACACACAAATCGCCCAACTTCACATATATACCGTTTAATTAAAACTAAAGCTATTTATAATCTGATTGCGATAATCTATAGTATTTTAATAGATAAATTAATTTTAATAAGTTATAATTAATCTATAACTTTATAGGCGGGGTAAATAAGCAGGATTTAAAAGCCGAATGCTCTCCTCCTTATACCTATTAACCCTTCTACCTCGTATATACTTACCGCCAGCTATTATAGCGACCTATTCTAAATAGGATATAGCTAAGGCTATTACGTATATTAGATCTAATGGTGTTTTACTTAAGAAAAAAGAGGCTATAAAGTATAAGATACCTATAATAATTCTTAAGCCGAATAAGTAATATAGCGCTATAATTAAAGCAGATTTAGCCCGCCTAACGCCTTTTAAAAGCCGACAAGAATAGATTAGTTATATAGATTAAGAGAATAAAGTTATTAGGCTATATATCTTTAGCCTCGGCTATACGGTAAGCTATTAGGGCTATCCTTAAGTTTACGAGAAGAAGCATAAGGATATTAAGGATAATCTTCCGGTAAAGGCTATTACTAGTTTAGGCGTATTAGCTAAATTCTGGCTATATATAAAGATTAAGCTACTTTTAAGCTTTAAAACCATCTATTTTAATTAAGCAGAACACCAGAATTAATTAATATATCCTTATCATTAAGTTAGGTATTTTATATATAGTTATTAGTATTAAAGGTAGGGGTATACTAAAGATAAGGGTTATATAGTATCGAATAAAGCACAATATCTAGTATTTTACACTATAAATAATAGAGCGGGAGTAGCTCAGCTTTATATAAAAATAGAGCATTATTAATTATTTTATTTTTTATAAGTTTCCTTATTAAGCTAAAATAATAATATATATTTAAAAAGAATAAAGTATAATATATCTTTTAAAATTAATATAATAGGTTTTACTATATAAAGTTTATTATAATAACTTATTAATCTTTTATAAGCTTATTTATAGTTAAAAGCCGCTATTTTACGCTAATAGCTATAACATTAAAATATATTTATTTATATTAATATTATTAATAAATATTAAAGTTAAAGCTATTATAAGCTATAAGCTAGTTTAATGTCGTTAAATATTATATAAAAGTATTATTATTATATAACTTAAGCCTTTAAATTATTTAAAATAAATAATATAAAAAAGCCGGTATTACTTTAATATACTTTTATAATAACCTTTTTAAATATAAAGTTAAAACACTTATAATTATATTTTTTAAATTAAATTTTATTTAACTATAATATATTTCTATAATTAAGCTTTATCTTTTTAATTTATTTAAATAAAAGATAAACCTTTTTAAAAAGGTGTATAAAATAAATAACTTTTATTTTATTTAGCTTACTATTAATCTTTACTTTATAAGTAATAAACCTTTTTATTTCTTTAAAATAAACTTTATATATTTTTAAAATAATAATAAATGTATTAATTTATTTAAATAAAAAATAGTTTTTATCGTTAAACTTTTTTATTTTAATAAAAGAATCTTTATTTAAATAAAGATTTATTTATTATAATTAAAGTTTATTTTTATAGCTATAAAGCTATTAAATTTATATATTTAAATAATAAAATATAATAGCTTTACTTAAATATTTATTTTAATTATAGCTATAAACTTACTTAATAAAAATATATATTAATTTAAGCTTAATTAATAATTATCTCGGTTTTAACTAAATACTTACTTTTAAATAATTTTATAAGATTATAAAAAGGTAAGTTAAACGCTAATATAAGTTTATATTATAGCTTTTTATTAATAAGTAATATATAATATATATTTAAAGCTTAAGGTGCTAAGTTTATTATATTTTACTATATAAGATATCTATTATATTTAAAAAAAGCTATTTTATATTTATTTTCTATAAATTTAATCTTTTTAAATTTATCTTTTTTATTTATAAAATATTTTTTATTAAATAATAGCTATAATTATATAGTTATCCTAATTATATAATTACTTATATAAATTAAATAATTAATTAAATTCTTATTTATATATTATAATTATTAGCTATAAAAGCTTTAAAGCTTAAAATATTTTAATATTCTTTATAATTTTTATTATTAATTATTAATAGTTAATTATTAATTATTATTAATTATTATTAGTTATTAATTAACTATTTATTAATTATAAATTTTATAAAGTTATTTATAGCTTTCTTTATAAAGCTATTTATCGACTATTTTATTTATTTAAGTTTCTCTATTAAGCTAAAATAATAGTAAATATCCGAGAAGGATAAGGTATAATATATTTTTTAAATTAATATAGTAGGTTTTACTATATAGGACTTTTTATAGTAACTTATTAATCTTTTATAAGCTTATCTATAGTTAAAAGCTGCTATTCTACGCTAGTAGCTATAGCATTAGGCCGCGCCTAGTTTATTTACGCCGGTGCTTTTAATAAGCTATTAGCCTTAATATAAACCGGTCTATTAAGGTTAAAGCTATTACGGGCCGTAAGTAACCTAGTTTAACGCTGTTAAGTATTATGTAAAAGTGCTATTGCTATATAACTTAGGTATAAGTTGCTTAAAATAAGCGATATTAAAAAGCCGCTATTGCCTTAAAGGTTCTAGCTCTACTTAAATATATACCTATCTAGCGAAACCGAGCGATACAACCTTTTCTATAAAACTACTCGAAAGTAATTATTTAGCCTACCGAAACTAAAACGACTGCTAGTTAAGCTTAAACCACTACTTATATGCGCTTAAAACCCTTAAATCCACTAAGCGAGTTTATAGCTGCGGTTAAAATAGACTGCAGGTAAGGCCACTATATTCTATTATTAAGTATAGTTTTAGATATATAGATCTAATAGCTCTGCTATAAATAGCTATAGAAATAGACTTTAAATATAATAAGTAAATCTTTACTTAAGTAAAAAGTTTTCTTATTAAGGTAAAAAAGCGTAAAGACGAGAAACCTTTCTTATTTAAGTAAATAAATATATTTATTATTACCTTAAAGATATATAATTCGGAAATCTATTTTAAAGAAATAGAGAAATTTATTGCTTATAAGTTAAGAATTAATAATAAGCCGAGGAAAGGATAAAAGGTTATAAGTTTAATATATTTCTTTAAAAAGGTTTACCTTTTATTTAAATAGATAAAGCTTAATTATAGAAATATAATATAGTTAAATAAAATTTAGTTTAAAAAATATATAATTATAGGTTTTTTAACCTTATACTTAAAAGAGATAAGGCTATTTATAATTAAAATTAAAAATAAAAAAAGAATAAAAATAAAAAAAAGTAATATTATTTAAAATTAAATTTAAAGCTTTAAAATAAAAAGAAAAAAATATTTTACTATATTATAAATAATACTTTTCTTTTTATATAAGCGGTAATTAATATTAACTATTTTATTTATTTAAATTCCCTTATTAAGCTAAAATAATAATAAGTATTTAAAAAGAATAAAGTATAATATATCTTTTAAGATTAATATAATAGGTTTTACTATATAAAACTTTTTATAATAACTTATTAATCTGCTTTTATAAGCTTATTTATAGTTAAAAGCCGCTATTTTACGTTAATAGCTATAATATTAAGCTATACTTATTTATATTAATATTATTAATAAGCTATTAACTTATTAAGGTTAAAGCTATTATAAGCTATAAGTAACTTAATTTAACGCTATTAAGAATTATATAAAAATGCTATTATTATATAACTTAAGCCTTTATAAGTTATTTAAAATAAGCGATATTAAAAAGCCGCTATTACTTTAATTATCTTGTAAAATATATATAGGTTTTAGCTTTACTTAAATATATATTTATTATAACTTTATTTTATAAAACTATTTAAAAGTAATTATTTAGCTAAAACCGAGATAATAGTTAAGCTTAAACTATTATTTATATATATTTAAAACTTAAGTAAAGCCACTATATTTTATTATTAAATATAATATTTAGCTATATTAATATAAGTTATTTAAGTATAAGCTTTAGCTTACTTTATTTACTTTAAATATATAGATTTAATAGCTTTTAAAATAGTATTTATACTATAATAGCTTAAAAGTATAAATTAATAGTAAAATTTATTAATTTTAATTTAAGCGTTAATTATAAAAAAAAAGCTTTTACTAATTACGCTATAGCCTATAATATATCTATTTATAGCAGATAATAAGCAGATAAGATAAGCCTATTAATAAAGGTTATAATATAGCCCTATATTAATATTTAGCTTAATGCTTTTATAACCTCCCCCTTTAAAAAGAATTAAAAAAGGGTTAAACTATATCCCGGGCTTAAATTTAAAATTTAATAGTTAACCGATATATTTTAATAAATATAAAGATTACCTTAGGAATTAGCTATTATATTAAAGGCTTTAAATTCTTAATTTATAATTTATTTTATATTATTTAATAATTAATTATTTCTTTTCCTTATATTATTATTAACTAATATTTTCTTTTTATTTATATAAATAATTATTACTTTATATTATTTTAATTATTAATTTATTATTATTTAAATTATTATTTTTATTATATAAAATATTAATATTAACGGTATTATTTATTTTTTTTATTATTATATTATATAATATAATACCTTTATCCGGAATATATACTTTTATTAAATAAGCGCTTATTTTTCTTTTTTATTTTAATTAATATAGCTATTTATTAGTTTATATAAGTTTATTATTATTAAAGTATTTAAATATCGCCTTTTCCTATAATTAAGTATTTAGCTATTTTTATAACCGGTATAATAAGCTTATATAATCGGGGTATTTATTATAATATACTTTTAATATAGCCGGGATATTTTTAAAGTTATTAGTTAAATATTATTTTAAATTTAAATTTTAGCTTTTTTATTATATTTAATATTAAAAAGTTTTATAATATACTTATAAAGCTAAAATTTTATTAACCTTTTATTTTTCTTTATTATTTTTTATAATTTTATTTTTAAATTAAAATAGCTTTTACCTCGGAAAGGAATTATAAAAATTATATTATAAATAGTTTAATATAAATATTTAATAACTTTATTAGCTTATAAATAAATTAAGCTTAAAAAAATAATAAAAGCTTTTATTAATAATTTAAAAAGATTATTAAATAAAAGAAAAATTAAGTTTATTATTAAAATAATCGGTTATTTAAATTTTTTTAATAATAAAAATATAATTACTTTTATTAAAATTAAGCTTTTATTAATAATAATTAGCTTATTTTATTATATAATCTTATAAGTGCTATATAGCTATATAAGCCTTATTAATATAGCTTTATAAGATTTAAGCTATTTATTATATATTTTATTAAAATATTTTTCTTTATATATTATTTATATTAATAAGCTTAATTTTTTATTTTTAATTAAAAAAAAGGTTTAATTTAAATTTTATATAAACTTTAAAAGGTAATAACTTATTAAAAGAATTATAAAAAAGATAAGCTTATATAAAGTTAAAGATAAATATTATTAATATTTAATTATTTTAATAATAATTTATAAATATTTTTAAATGCTAATTAATCTATTAATATAAGTTTTTAATTTAGC